>OOFC01018081.1:38073-49687 GCA_900323345.1 Pseudochromis fuscus
GGTTCAGGCCCTCGAGGCTGACGCTGGCCACCCGGTTCTCGATCTCCTCCGCCCTCAGCTCCGTCGACTCCTTCTCTTCCTGTATCAGCCTGAGAGGAGGAGGAGGAGGAGGAGGAGATATGTTTCTTCATCTCAATCATGTGGTTGTGAATATTTCTGCAATTCAGAACTTAAACAACAATCATTTCCAGCTTCACTTCATAATGGAGACCAGTGTAGATATTTGCTGTTGGTATCTCCAAAGCATGATAGCAGCATCATCGCCTCAGAATCCAGCCTTATCTTTAGAGGCGGCTTTCTGGAGATTTGCATAACTAAGCCCCTTTAAATACCTACAGTATGAGGCGAACTAATTAAAGGCCAAAAGTCAGGTCATCAGATTTAACCAGACCCAGGATCTAACTTTGTAATTAGCCGAGAGCTCCACTCCTTAAATTCATGATCACTGTGTGTCATCAAATCTGAATTAATTCGTCCTGAAAGAAACGCGCGAGCCTGTGTCTACTGATGCAGGCGTAAATTACCAAAGACCACAAGGCACATTAACAACCCTCCAAATAAAGAAGTAAGTGAAGTTGCGCTGGGGGTTATGAATACTTATCAGCACCGGATAATTACAGCATTAACAAGCAAGAGGCGGCTCACACTTCCTGAAACATGGAGTACATATGAGAGCAGTGGAAGAAAGAGCAACTTACACACAAGTGATGATTTTACATAAGCTCCACAGATTCTTTGATGACCATTTATTTTTCTACTTCTGTAATTTCAACTATAATCAATGGGGTGTTTTATTTAATAATATAAATATATAGATTATAGGTGAAATGTCACTTAAAGAGCCAGAAATGGGACAAACATGACAAAGTTAGGAAATTAAAAACCACTTAAAGAGCACAAACTTCCACTCAGACATAACCCATGGTGTATATATGTATGTTTGATCTACTGTGTCCACATGAAACCTGATCTCCACCAAAGTATCTCAGGTTGTACACGTCACCATCCTGCATATGTGCATAGATCTTCAACAAAGTTAATGAAGATGTGACAAAGTTACAAAGGAAGTTTTTTTTAAAACATTATAAGTTTCTAATTGGAAGAAGAAAGCACCCAGAGAGCACACACCTCCACCAAGGCATAACCCAGCTGTACTGATGCTACAGGCTGAGGACTGCTGCCCTCTAGTGGTGACATGGCAACACTGTCTCGTTAAAACATTCAGGAGTTATAACACATAAGGACCCATCTTCTTGTGTAAAACTCAATAATTTGATCCTTTGGATAAAACGTGATGTCTAAAAAAGAAAATAACTAAAATAAAAATAGAATTTAATTGAGATCTGTTCATAACTTTTTCCGTAATGTTGCTACTAATGTTACAAAAATGTTTTAAATAACCTGCAAAAGGTTCCCAACAGGCCAGCTATCCAGGACATGATGTTAAAAACATATCAAGTGATAAGTAGGTCTCAAGTAAAACCAATTAAGAGCACAGCAGAGGAAGCAGATCAATATGTCTGGGCCTCTTTTTTTTTAAATTTAATTTATTGGGCATTGTGTGCTTCTTGTACCGAATCTCCTTGTTGATGGCGTCCAGCTGCTCCTGCAGCATCATGGCCAGAGTTTGTGCGTCGGAGTGTCCGCCGGGCGACAGCAGGTCCATGGAGCTGAACAACGTTTCCCTGTCGTCGTCGTCGATGTCGGACATCTCCGTGTCGCTCTCGAAGTGGTGGCCGCCCAGGACGCCTAACTGCTGAGAGCGCCATTCGTGCTCCCCCAGGGACTTCGCCTGAACACAGAAACAGAGACAGACTGTGAACACAAGACGAAATCATTGGATCTTATCTATTAGAAATCATTCGGGGGATTTTTATCTTCACATATTTCCTCGAGCTACATTTTTATTCAGTCAGTGTCCTTTTCCCACAGTATGTACAGGAATTTCAAATATCCAGATCTAACTAGGTATAAGCCTATGTAATAACTTAAGTAAACAAAAACACAGGCAACAGCTTAAATTTTTTTTTTTACCTAGAAGTTACTGAAGCTATAGCTTGAAAACCCAGATATCATCCTGTCTGGTAACCATGGTGACGTGTTTACTTCCACATCTTTTGAAACCTTTAATGTAAGTGCAGTGGAACATCCTCCACCCCTGGAACCATATTTGCTGTATGGTACACAGTCATATTTGAAACACCATATGCTACATATTTAATCCAAAACCTTAAACTTCGGAGAAAAGAACAATTTTTGGCCACGGGAGAAACTCTCCTCAACTCTCTCTCGCTGTTAAAAGAGATGAGAGGAGCTGGTCTCACTTTTGAAGCCTCCCCATACTCTCCTATAATAATTCACAACCTGCTGCACTGTAGTTGGACGTCTCTGGGCTCCAAAGTTGATAAAGTCAGTGTGTACTCACACCTACTTTTACAAAAACAGATCTTAAAATAAATCTTAAACCATATATCAGAACTACCTTCACCTCCCCATATATGGTCCTAATACTCAGTTTAATTCAGATCAAAGTGTCGTGTTGAACATGAGGACTCTCAGGGAAACAAGATGCATGTTGTTATTCTGACTTTAACAATCCTATTCAATGTTAATTAACCTGCAATATCAAAGCCTTTTAGCACTTCACGCTGCTTTCACAGATTTCTGTCGGCTGCTTCAAAAATCTGTATTTTCAAAATTGACCACTTGAGCAGCCTTTGAAATGAAGTTTTAAACTAGAACCAGCCAGATCGAAAAACAGACTCGCTGCTTCACCTTTGTTTCACGAAGGCCCATTCGACCTCTCCTCGGCCGGCGGATGACCTTGGCCGAGCGGTAGTGGTCCGACTGGGTTTCGGCCAGAGATCCCAAAGAGAACCGGAGCTCGGCCGACGTGTCCAGATGCGACCTGAGAAGCACAGAGTAACATTACACCAGAATTCATCAAATGCTTTTATTTTGAAGGTGAATAACACCCAAACACCTCTGTCGGACGATCCAGGATAGAAAAGATAAGAAAAAAACATCCGGTGATGTTCAGTTATGCACTAAACCAATCACATCTTGTGTTTGGATACCTGAGGCGTGCCTAATAGCCACAGTGATGCGGTGTAAAGTGTACTCCTTGGTAGACTCACAGCCTGTTATGCACGCCTCTCTGGCTGCAAATTGTTTGTCTATGAAGGAGATAAAGACTGCAGCCCATCAGCATTGTAATATTAGAACTTCATGCAGCATGAAATAGAAGCCAGAAAAATATCCAAGAATAGATACCCAGAGATCGGTGATAGCAGTGTTTCTAACAATAGTGCGACAGAGCAAATAGTTTCATCAGGGAAGAGTAAATCTTTCCATCTGTATTTGCTTCCTCTTCCACACACACACTGAACAAACTACTCTGGAGTCAGTTGTTTTTATATGTGTAGTGGAGCTTTTGTCCATAATCGAGCTTCAGAAAAGTATCCGTACAACTTTACGCACACAGATGGTGAAGCTACTTTATGTTACAATCTGTCATTTCACAGTCGATGCCCGCCCCCTTTAATCCTTGAGTCAATTAGTTTGAAACAGTTCGAGTCCGTGTCCAAATACTGACTAATGTTTGGACACGGAGCCATCTTGGTTTCATGCAGTTGCTTAATTGTCCCGAACTCCAGTGAAGTGAAGTGAATCCTCGTCTGTCTGTCAGCGTCATCACCAGCAGAGACACAGACTCTCTTTATTCTCCTAATAAAGCCTGTGATAAAACTTTATGTTTACTGCAGGCGCCAAAATCATGCCTCGTGCGCTGCAGATTGTCCCGTGGCTACGTGTGCTAATCCGCCTTAACAACTGACTCTGAACAAAGTCCGTCCAAATTATATCATAGCAACTGTAACCAGGCAGGTCTGTCAAGTTTTGGACAACTTCATATCGTGAAGCAGAGTGTGTGTGGGCACCAGAGACTGTAGGTGGATGCAGCCACACTGGCATCACCCATTGGAACCAGCATTTTGAAGCCTTGGCGTTTGGCAGTCGCCATCTTGACTTTTGGCAGTCGCCATCTTGACTTTTTAGAGCCAGACATGACCATATTTGGGTAAGAGGGCGGAGCTGGGAAGCAGCTAGAGAGTTCATGAGCCCCTAAATGTAGCTCTTTTTAAGGTGTAATATTTACCCTAAACTGTATTAAAAAAAAAGTCAGAGATCAGGTGATGCCACCTGATGGTTCGTGGGCAGGAGTTTGGCTTTTGATGTTGCAATGTTGTTTTATTTTGGAGGCAGAAATGACCATATTTGGACAGAAAGGGAGGAGTGAGGAGGTGGGTCTGACCCTTGAACCCAAGGTCACTGTCCAATGTTTATGAGACAGGAGTTCACTGGTGAATGAGCCTCCAAACCACCTTTAAATCATTGGAGACCAGACCTGTCAATCAAACTAACCACGCCCCTAAATCTTCCTCTTTTTGAAGCCTAATGTCTCCTGAATGATGAAATGATTTTCAGATGGACAAACAGGATGATGATAAGAAGTGCTGACTTTAGACATCAGAATGACTTGTGAAAAAAATGTATTGACTGAATATTTCATGATTAAAAATGAGGATTTTTAAATTGAAGTCAATTGGAGCCTGCCTCTAGTGGCTATCAGTGGTACTGCACTTCTTTGTATTTTGTATTGGCTTTATTCTGAGAGCTGCTGACTATGTCCATCTGTTACACATAGTACATGATCACGTCATACCTTTGTCATTGGATTGACATTGCATTTAATATCTGTATTTACTCTGTTCTTGACTTTCAAAATAAAAGCCGACTGACTTTTATGTGGGTTATCTACTGGAAATATTTGCTGAAAACTCCAGGTGTAAAAAGACGAATACGCTTATCACCTTCTAAGACGAAGACCAAACTTTGACAAGCGCTCACATATAGATTCACCCACATACACAAACCTACCGTGACAGCGTGGGCTCTGTGAGGGATCCCGCCCTCAACCTGAACTGGTCGAGCTCCGATCTCAGTTTGTCAATCTCCTCCGCCAGCTGCGACTGGACGAAACAATTCGACAACATCGTTATTACAGGAGCTCCTCTGTGCTGTTACATTCCCAAAGAATGATTATCCCCAGTACCTCACACCACTAGTCATACTGGTGTGTGTCAACACTGTGGGGCGACAGAGCCAGAGGAGCCGACGGGGCTAAATTAAATTCATATTGCTGAATACTAACCGACTATTGTTTTCCATACTGCTTATGAAATCCATCTCATTATCCTGCGCCCCATGCGGGAGCTTATGAATAATCAACAGGAGAGGTTTATAAAAAATGAAACTAATGCCAACAACCAACCTCATTATTTCTCTATTAGGAAGTTTATTATTAACCTCGTGTAAGATGTAGGAGGGGAAATAAGGAGGGAATATTTCTCGATCTCCGTAACCTACTTTTTCGTGGATTGACTCCTCGTACTGTTTCCTGTAACCCTCCGAGTCCTGAATTAACAGATTCTGCAGAAGAAGAAGAAAGAAAAGGTAAGTGGTGCAAAAAATCCATCTCCTCTCCGGACCTCCATTGATCAGAACTGATACTGATTACAGGTTTTCAATGGGCGCGGCGGCCATGTTTAACCTTCTCTTCTAGAGCGGCCATTCTCTCCTTTAGGTGGAGCTGGAGACGCTCGTTGGACTCTGTGAGGAGTCTGTCCACGGTGTCCGAGAGTCGCTTGTTGTGCTCTTCGTTCATCTTTTCTCTCTGTCGAGCCTGAAGGAAAAAAAAAACATTATCGACTTGAAGCATTTCTGCTGTGAACCTCCTGGTGACCTCACAGTGTTAATACAGTAGCAGTGCAGTCGTCTTAATTGTTTTATCAGCGTTTGATGTGATGAAAGTGCATAATTCACACCTCTCGGCAGGAACCAGAATAAATAACTGTACGCCCTACATATATACACAACTGCTCTAATTTTAGATTGAAATCAGTTCTGTAGCGACAGCAGCAATAACTCCTGTCAATCAGTGTATTGTTTCACTAATTATGTAAATGATCCCCAACCAGCAGAGGTGTGTCTCACAATGAAGGTTATTAAAGGTCACAACCATGCAGAAATATTAAAGTTTCTTCTTCCTCACTCAAAAGGAAGGTTAAAAAATAAGGATTAATTTAATCTCACAAGGTGTGAACTAACATGAGAGAGTTTTGTACACAACACATGATGTAAAATTATGGAGTAGTTGAGCAACTGAATTAAACGTATGACCCAGTTTAGAAAGATGTATACAAATATGATATCCACAAAGTACAGGGGTGTGACAGTCACAACACAGTGTGTGTGTGTGTATATATGAAGAGTAATTTCTCAACATGGTTACAATAAATATACATGTAACTATTTACATTTTAAGTAACATTCAAACAAAATCCAAAATATCCATCCTGAATAGATAAAGGATGTTGAATACTTATAACATAATTACATTAATGAGTTTGTATTATATCTTATACTATATATATTTTCTTGCAATAAATTCTTTGTGGTTTGTAAAATTAACTTTTTTGTACATATTAGAAATAAACCTCTCTCTCTCTCCCTCTTTCAATCAGTTTTGTCTTCAATAACATTGCCCATGACAAATCTTTCTTGAATTCTTTCATCTATGTATATATACTGTTGTATTTTATGCCAAGACTATTGCTAATATTTTAGTATTTTCTTTGTATTAATTTTTTAATTTAGTATTTTTTTAGAGAATTGTGGTATGTTGTTCATATTATAATAACAAATACAATAATAACAAAATAAAAAGCCATCCATCCATCACCACCTAAAATTCACTATCGTGAATTCTTTAACTTCCTGCCCATTAAATCCTGTCACATGTCACAACTTGCATATTTAAGATGTTTAACTTTCATACTGTGATTTCCTCCTAAACTTCTCTCAGATTTCACAACAACATCCTTTGTGATCCTTTTACAATTCTCTCTGCGGCGTGTGTCAAACGCTCCTTTGGTCAAGCTCCATCCGTATTAAATCAGACAATGTGCCATCAACTCGCGGTCGCCTCGAGCCGTCGTGCTCACGCAGGAGTCGCCGCCTGGTTAACGTTTCCTGGCACGCCGCCTCTGCAGTGACTCACCCTCAGCAGCTCCTGGTTCTTCTCCTCCAGCTGGCACTCCAAGTGCCTCATTCGCTCCTCGATGCTCCCGTGACGCTCCTCCGCCTACAGTTTGGATCACAGCATAGACAGGACACACACACACACACACACACACACAAAAAGGCCACGGTGATGCAGTGTGTTTGACAGCCTGAGGGGCCAACACAGAAAAGCAGTGGCAACAACACAAGCCAAAGCCTCTACCCCAAACTCAAAGATGGAGATCTAGTGTTTGTGAAGCGTAATCGGAACGAGAGAAACAAAGAGGTGATGAGGACAAAAGATGGAGAACAAGGCCACCAAAGGACAGAATGACAGAGGAAGAAGGAGGAGAGCTGCTCCAGCACTGCCAAGGATGAGCTCCAGCCAGACGAGCCATGCAGCTGTCCCATGGTGGTAGAACAGCCAGAGCAGAATCCCAGTAAAAACACGCTCGCCACAAAACACTAATAAGATCAAAATGAATGAAATCTGCTCTCTACAGGAGTTGGCAGTAGCTGCGATGCCCTGTGGGACTACCTTCCTAAGAATGGAGTTCATGTCTTGGAGTTTAGCTTCCATAACAAAGTGATAATCATCGGGAGAGGAAGAGGAGCTGGAGTCAGACTACGTGGCCGAGGAAGAGGAGAGGGACATGTTGAAACGTCATGACATGACACCACGTGCACACTTACACAAAAAAGGTACAGAAAAAAATCTAGAGACGAGGGCAACTGTGGGAATGTGCATGTGTGTTACTGTATGTGTGTGTGTGTGTGTGGTCGTCACCTTGGTGAGGGCTGCTATCCTCTGGGCCAGCTCGGCCTCCACCTCCGGCAGCGTCTCGGCCTTCCTCATGGTCTGCTGGAGCTTCTGCTCTGCCAGCTCCAACCTCTCCTGTAGCTGCCTGTTCTTCTCCTCCATCTACACAAGAACACACAACACACACGGCGACAACATTAGCTGCACCACAACGTTTATAAACAAAAAACAACAAAAAAAAAACTGTTTAGGTCAAATTTGACAGCAGGAGAAATCACTTAAATCTTTGATGACTTTTTCTAAATCAAATAGTTTAAATTATTATACACATTTTTGTACACCGAGGCTGTTTAAGGTCAAATTTGACCGTTATCTATTGGCCGTTTAATTAAGAGCGAGTCGACGGTGACAGGTCTGCACATGCGTCTTTGGATTACCGTAACTATGTCACAGTTTGCGCAATCGGAAAAATTCAAACGGTTCCTGAGAGCTGAGGCCTTGCACTATACAGTGAATATGGTGTCATTACGGTAATTTCACTAGCGCCTCTTCCAGAAGCCGGAAAAACAGCTGTTTTACGAGCGTAATAAATAGAGACGAAGCAAGAATAGCAGAAAAACACAAAAATGGACCTGGAATTTAGAGTTTTAGTGAACAAAAACAGTGCAATATTTCACGTGAATGTTGGATTTTGTTAAATTTGAATTTGAAATCAAACTAAGCATAAAAAGTCCAGGTGGAAATTGGCAGGCTCAGGTGGTTAAGGGTTCAAATGGATTTAGTTCCACCCGTGTGGATCAAATCATGAAACTGTACATGTCATGACTGTGAGTATTTTTTATGAAACAGTGGTACAGACTGTATACAGACTGGACATTCTCACTGGTCTCTGAAACATAAATACAGGACTAATCATCCATTTATTAATGTCAGAAACACTACTGATACTTTCTAAATAGATCTAAAGTTCAAAATGTGACATTTATTATGACCTGCACCGTACTCTGAAGGCTTCAATATGAACAAAATGTAAGGGCTGAACTCAGATCTTCCAAATTAAAGGCCTAACAGGAAAGTAGATTAGATTAGTAAGAATAGCGTTGCCTAACTGAGACTCTGGGATAACACTGCTCACTAAACTGTACAAAGACAAACTTCCTCCTTTGATTCTCTGAAGACTTCAGACTGGAAAACTGCTTATCTTCTTTTAAATCCTTTTTACAAATGTAGTTTTATAAAAGGCATCTTATCAGGGCATGTGGCTTGACCTCTATTTTATCTACTTCTTAAAACCCTTTTTTTCTTAACTCTAACTTTTCATCATTGATTGTTTGTAGTATTTTATTGGTTTGATGTTTTTATTACTGTACGTTAATGTTACTATTTGAGCCAGTGCAAGGCTTTTAATGTGAAATATTTGCAGGGACTTTAATATTCAAAGATAAAGTGTCACATATCTGATTTAATTAATGAATCATTTCTGTTAAAAACAAGACCTTTAATTTGGAAAAAATGTTACACTGTCAATGGGAAAGCAAATAATCTAGAATTTATACGATATTGACGAAGAAGAGCAACAAGAAGTTAAAACTGGAAGGATGCACAGGAAGAAAGTTAAGTAGTTTCCTTGAGAAAAGTAATTATATTCAATAAAATGAACTCAAAGGAGGAAGTTAAAGGTTTTCTGTGCATAAATTAAAGCATTTACAGAATGTGGTGTTTTAGTCGCCCTTCTGTCCTGCCAAATAATGTTAATAAAAATGTCCTCTATTAATGTAAATCATCCGTTTAATGTCAGCAGAGCATCAGTGCCTCATGGAAAATAGAGTCTCAGATATTCGCCCGTCGTAGGAGGACTGGCTGCTGAAGGCTCTGGCGGCGTGCCTCAGCTCGTCTTCAAAATAGCACCACAACAGAGTCAAAATAGCAGCAGCTCTGCACTTGCCAAGAGTGACAGTGGCAACTTTTACTCAGCAGACACCGGTAATCTGCCCTGATTAAGCATTCAGACGCACCGCTCGCCACCATAAAGATGGAAATCAAACCTTCCCCGCACTGAGACTGCCAGTGGGTGACTTATATCTCCCTGTCGCGTGGTGAGACTCCTCTCCCTGCCTTGCTCAGGGGCTCTGATCAGTTTTAAGACTCTTTTTTTTTTGGCAGCCTCTGCTATTAGGGACAGATGCTCCGCTCCCCAAAGCTTTAGGCCTGGCAGCTCAATATGCAATAATTAGACTGGAGTGTGTTGTGTGTGTGATATTTTCCGTCTGAACCCGTATCACCATCCCACTGGTGTCTGAGATGACATCGAGGGGGCATGAGAGCTGCTTTTTGTTTGTGATGTCCTCCCAAGATGCCTCCTCATATGCGTCTTTATTTGCTATTTTCTTCTCGTCCCTTCATCCATCGCCAAGTCTACACCCCCAGAACCACTCGGCTTCAAACATCAGCGGCAAGATTTCAGCGTTCAGCTTCAAAGATGTGTGTCTGTGTCATAACACGAGCTCAGGAAGGTTATTTAGTTTAGTTTCAGAATAAAACCCTTTAATAGTGGCAGGACTTCATTTCTAATTTCATCTGTTTGACAGTTTAATAAGTCATCCAGAGCAGATCAAAACATTATAATCATGATTAATACTGACTCAACATGGCCTTTAACAATTTCAAAATAAAAGCCAATTACCAGGGTTTAAGTGGACAGAAACCTTTCACTTATCAACCAGGCTTTTATTGTGTTAAACTATGTTTTACTTTAAGGTCTGTGTCCATTGGGGCTCATCAATGCCACTTCTCTCACACTAGCCAATCAGACGGAAGGAGGAGGTGGGACTTGTCCAAATATGGACATGCAGTATGAAAATAAAACTGTGGACAGTGTCCCTGCACTTGGGGTCCAGTCTTTATTTGTCCATATCAGTCATTTAACAGTAAAACTGTGCAGTGTCTTACTCCTGCTCGTACTAGTGTGACATATTCAGCCTGCTCTGGTGACAGTGTCAGTCTTCTTCGTCCAGGCAATTTATCTAATTGGCTGCAATGAATCTGGAAGAACCATCATCATAAGAGGAGAATAAATCTGTGCCGTCGTTTGATCATGTTGTCCAACATTATGTCAATTACTAGGATGACTTTGAACCATCTGCTCAAAAGTAAACATTTAAGTGAAGCTATCAACATTTTTTCCCGCAACAGTGATTTCCTCTGACACCGTGTCCAGAGGTTTCCTGCTGTCAAACCTCTGAGGACCAGCTCAGAGGGGCTCTGTAACACTGAGGAGAGCTATCTTATACAACCAGCTGCCTTCATTATTAATTCTTCTCTGAATCGGGTTAAAATGACTGATGCTACAGACATGAAAGGTCCAGTTCAGCTGCCACCTGGACTCAAAATGTTTTACAGTTGTGTTTCTGGGACGTCCTCCAACAATCTTCTATTCTATTCTATTCTGTTCTGTTCTATTCTACTCTGTTCTACTCTATTCTGTTCTGTTCTATTCTGTTCTATTCTATTCTATTCCATTCTATTCTGTTCTATTATATTCTAATCTGTTATATTCTATTCTGTTCTATTATGTTTTATTCTATTCTACTCTGTTCTGTTCTATTCTATTCTCTTCTATTCTATAGTTTCATTACTCACAAATTTGCAGCTTTAATCCAGAGAATAACCAAGTTTTTGTAGCTTTTGTCTCACAGAGGGTTTTCTTTTCCTCAAATTTGAAATTTTAATCTC
>OOFC01018085.1:0-20699 GCA_900323345.1 Pseudochromis fuscus
GACAAAGTACTCAACTTCAGAACTTGAGTCAAAGTACTGATACTCATGGTCAAATCTTACTCAACTACAAATAAAAGTTACTTGGTCAAAATGTTACTCAAGTTAAAGTACTAAAGTACTTACTTTTAAAAATACTTAAATATTCAAAAGTACAAAGTAAAAGTAAATTTTCTAATATTAGTACATTGTTGTATTGTTCTCAGTGCCCGAGTCAATCCCCGACTAACGTCTGCTTCCTGTTAATGTGGTATTTTAAGCTGAAAGGGCTTCGATGAAAAGAAAACTCCTTCCTGCAGAGTGTGTATAATACTTTGTTGGTGACTGTTAGGTCTTGCTTTTTTGTTTTCAAATTTCCCATCGAGAGGCTAACATGCTGTTTAGCGTTTGAACGAAACACGACAAAACCGTGCTGTTTCCTGTCTTCCCTCTTTATTGTTCGGTTCTGCTGCCGGTCACTTCCTGTTGATTTGCGCATGTGCGACGGTAACTCTACCTGGACAAACTGCCTGAAACGCATTGCCAGCATAGACTGCATATAAAGTAAGTAACCACACACTTCCTGGGAATGTAGTGGAGTCCAAAGTACAATAATTGTCTTTGAAATGTAGCGGAGTGAAAATAAAAGTTTCCGAAAAACAAATACTCAAGTAAAGTACAGATGCTCAAGAAATGTACTTATGTACAGTACTCAAGTAAATGTACTCCATTACTGTCCACTACTGCTTACTGTCACATCCCACCATGCAACATCTGCATCCCATTGTTGATTAAATATAATGAAATGACCGGAAAGTTTGCACGCTAAACACTGTAGAAATCTATATGAATGAATGGGTCCACTGATGAGTGGACCACAAATCCCTAAATTCTTTGCGATGTGACGTCACAATCCTGCTCTATTACTCAAGGAACAAATGATTAAATTTTGGGGAAGATCAAACCTTGATACTTGTCTGAAAATGTTTGAATTCCCAGAAAATCCCACCACAAGAGGGCAGCAGTGTTCAGTGTGTAGCATCAGTCCTCACAAGTCTAAATCTGTAATGCACTTTATTTCCAGCCAATAGCATCGCAGAAGACAATGTCACAGCCTTTTGTAACATTAAAATGGATACACACCAAGAACAAATCATGCATCATAGTCTCATCTTATTTTTTATTCATCAAACTTTATTACGAGGACGAAGAAGAATTATGCATCAACACAGGAACACTTATGGTTGATTTGCATGTCTTCTTTGAAACCTTGTGAGGATGTCGGTTACTGGGACATGCAGCTTTACAATCACTCTTTCAATATGTCATGTATGAAGCCATTAGATGCATATTTAAAACTCCTGACATTCAATCTCAGGTTTCGTGTCATGCTGCCTGAACAAACCTCTCGCTGCTCCTCATTAAAATAAAATATACCAGTAGGTTTGTCATATAGATTAAAGAAGCTTTTAACCTTTCAACCACGTTCCTGCTGCAGCATGCACGCACCACATCGCTTCGTTTTCATCTTTGCTGTATAATTTCACACCTTTTGCATCCAATCTAATCTGGCTTTTGTCAAAATGTTTATAGGAGCTAAAGTCTTGTTATTTGCTCGCAGCTGTTTGTAAGATTATTTTAACACCTCTAATCAAATCCAATGAGATATGACAGATATGATGTAACAGTACAATGGAAACACAATGCTTTGGTGTTTTATTCTTAACTTCACACATAGATCAGATTCTTTGTTTTTTTTTAATAAATTACACATTTAACTTAATCAAAAGCAGCATGTTTGGGATAATTTGTATTATTTCTGTCGGTATTAGTGTGTTGAGGGAGCTGGCCAATGACTATCTTCACTCTATTTAAAGGGACATGTGCAGCACATATGCAGTTTGTTGTTTAATAGGAGTCATCAAAACATGGAGATAGTTACCAACACATCCATCTACTTTCTACCTGGATTGTTATTTTACATCTAAAACTAGAAGCTATCCAATAGAAGAACTGATGATGTCACTGAGATCAGCCCACAGCTGCTGAATTTAAAAATGTAAGATCTTTAGAGGCTCTGTCACAGTTATCTGAAACATTACAGGTGACTCTGTAAACAACAATAAATTATCCTGTGGGCACTCTCTCACAGTCGGACCAAAGTCTTACAGTAAAAAAGCTTTTTGCCGTCACTTCACTAATGTTATCTTCTATTAGCTTGTAAAGCAGCTAGCTCATGTTAGCAATAAAACTGAAGAACTATAATATGGTCTATTTCACACAGATTCAGAGACTACACTGTGATTTCTAAATACTCATATTCCTGCTACATAGTACGTGATGAGATAGATAGATAGATAGATAGATAGATAGATAGATAGATAGATAGATAGAACTTTATTAATCCCCATTAGGAGAAATTCAAATGCCCGGCAGCTAATACATTAATACAGATCTTAAATCACACATACATAAATGAATTAGCAAAAGTAATAAGAATAAAATAATAATAATAAAAAAAGTGCACCAGCAAACAAGTTCAGTTCAGCTCAGATGTGTGTGTTGTACACTCTAATAGCTGAAGGTACGAATTATTTGTTGAACCGTTCAGTTTAGCAACGCAGTGCGAGAAGCCTATTGCTACGGTTACTCCTCTGGGCTACCACTGTGTCATACAGAGGATGTGTGGTGTTACTCAGGATGCCCTCCATCAGAGCCATCATGTTTGGTACCAAACTACCACCATGTTTGGTAGTTTAAATGTCTGAAGGTCTCTGGCTCCCGATGACCTCTGTAGGTTCTCATACACACTTACAACCTGGAAACTTGTTGCTAAATGGTATCAAATCCTCCAACGAGAAATGTGTGAGGTCACTGGGTAAGTTTGTTTTGATGACAGGACAGGTTTTATTTTGCTTTTATTTTGCAACAAGGACCTGATTTGGTGCAGGATGTCAATATTCACTGGCTAATGGAAAGTGCTTTTCAGAAGCGACTCTCACAGACTTGGTACAAATGAGCTGACGGTGGAGTTGCCAAGGCAATAAGCGCCATGATCCCTGATTGACGAACAACAATCGCAGCCCAAACATCAGGAAGTTGCTGCCGTCGCAGCCACAAAGAATCCATGCTCCGCCGCTAATCTGCATAATACAGTGAGCAACGGTGTGTATTTTTAGCTCGTAGATAATCAGTCAATCAGAGATACATTATGCAGTTTTACACTGCGGCGCAGTCGGTCTGTGCATGGTTTACAAACAGCCTGCACTTTGCTTCAGTGGAGAGCGAGTCGGATCCCCGTGGACCGAGTGAAAGAAAAATCACTCACACACCAACTTCATATTATCGGCTGTGCAAGAGTACCTTACAAGATTTTTTTTCCTTTCCACTCGCTGGAAGGCAAGAAAAATAGAAAACCCACAGTAGCATTTCCTGCTGACGATATTACTACTGCTCCCTCTCTCTGATTATCTCTCAGTCTTCCTCTCTCTCCTCATCCCTGTCTCCTCTGACATCAGACGAGCTTCAGCAGAAAGCCGTGCGGTAATGTTCACTGACTGGATCTCACGCCAGTGCCCACATCACTCGACACATCAGCGCACACACACACACACATGCACACTCCCTGTGATGTGTGCACATGCTTTACACCGGCTCCCTTTTACCCCGGCACTGTCATGCCATTCATCTTGTACAGGTGCACACAGAGCGCAGTGGAAGGGGCTTTAAGGAGGATCTGCCTTCATTCTTCCCCTGCACCGGTGCTGTGGTTAGAATCCCTGCATGTCCTCTTCCTCGTCTGCCTCCCTTTTTACAACAAGCACATGCATTGTGCGAGCAACCTCCTCACTCTGCTGCCACAATGCCAGCAGAGGCCTTTATCTGGCAGGGGAACAGGATCTCATCTACAGAGCTGCCCCCGGCTGCCGCACGCACAGGGACATACATTAAGCCTCGCCAGTTCACTCAAACAGAAAAGGAAACAGAATTCAATTTTAAAGTAGCTTGCAGAAAGCCAACAGGGGTGGGTCTGTTTGTGCGTTTGTTTGTTTCTGCTCCTGCCTTGTTATGCAGCTGCTTGAAAATCTAAATTAATAAGAAAACATGATTTGCATTGTGGTGGTCAGTCAGGATAAAAAAACAAAACAAAACACAAACAATATAAGTTTGTTGATGATGAGCAGAGGCACAGCCCAGCGTCAGCATGTACAACACACAGCAATATGTCACAAGTTCCATTCAAATTTAGACGTGCCGGGCTAAAATGATTGGCTCTTTAATTAATTGCATTATCATCAGCAAACACAGTGATTTTCTCCCAGCCGTGAAAGCTCCTGAGAGAAGACAGATATAATGTAGCCGAGCCCACTATCCTCTCAGCCACTGCAGGTGGATTCAACAGGCGCAGCCCTGCCACATAGTCACAGTGCCCCCTACTGGCCGACACGGCACCGACACCCTGAGAGAGCATTACCCTTGGCACTCCATCCAGCAGCAAAAAGCCAAGGGGAGGGCATTTGTGCACAGAGCCATGGGACACTCAGAGAATGGCATCCCTTCAGAATATGAAAAGGATTTTCTGCCAAGTGTTTGGCAGTCCATGCAGTGCTCATGCATACTCAATTTCAGGGTTGCATTTGATAGAAAACAGCTTTACATGATAGTGGGATGTGAATGTGTACCATTGAGATGGAAAATATTCAGCCTCCCATGTAAAGCATTTGTAGGCTGCCAGGAGGAGGTTTAGAAATAGAGTCAGAGTGTAACCACATCTGTGCCACAAAGGTTCAGCAGTCCACAATGCATGGACCGATATGGGTACAGGCACTGTACAAGCAATTTTAGACTGAATGTACAGATTTAAATGTGTGTATTTCTATCAATCTTTCTATAACATTACCAAAAAACACTCCAGATTATTGCATTTTAGAGACCAAATTCACCCTGAAACAGGATTGGTAGATGATTTTGTGTCTTTAGGCAGAGCAGCAGAGAGAGGCTGTGCTGACAGGTCGTCTGGAGACAAATGCTGAAGCTGATCCGTACACACTGAATAATGGAACAACTGCGAGGACACTGTGTGTTAGCAGCTGTGGTGAGACTTTACCGGGATATCAGGAGATTTTCTGATTCACAGCTGGAAGCAACTGTCATATAAAACTCAGCTGGATCGGATGTCTCAAACAAAAACTCTGCGAGGCAACAAGTCTGGGAGGAATTCACCGTCAATTACAGAATATAAGCTTACCAGTTTAATTTGTGTCACGCTCTGCAGACTTCTGTTTGTGCGTCATGACTTCCCCTGTCTGAGAGTGTTGCAGGATGTTAATTCTGATTGAAGGTGATTTTCTGCTTTAACCTCAGCCTCCCAGGCTGTTTTTCTAATACAGCGACTGTCCGCATTAATACTGCTCCAAAACCAGGATGCCAGCCGCAGACTTGTTGTGCTACAGCGACGCAGTTTGTTGGGAAACAGCAGCAGCAGAACGGACATATGGCTGAACTGGGCAGAGCATATGTCCCCGACATTCATGCTCGAGTCTATCTCCACAAACATGACAGACCCAGGCCAACATCCCCGGGCAAAGAATCTGCTCCTTGTTTCTTTCAAACAACTCCCAAGTGGTTGGAGTGTGTGCTGCAGTGACAGCCGACTGTATAGCAGAGAGTCTGGAAAACTAGAGCTCACTGCGACGTACAAAACCTCAGCATGTATAAATACCTCCATCCTATATTACTCGTTTGATCGCTGTTACTGCACAGAGCACCTCTCATGATCTAAATATCTCGTCGGTCCACAGGGAATATGTTTTGAACTGCGTTTCAAAACCACAGGATACATTGAGGTTTAAATGTAGAGCTAAAAAGCACATTTTGGAAAGTGTCTACTCATAAGGGACGGACTCATATCACCCATCTGTTCTCTGCTAATGGCTAAGAGCCTACGTAACCCTCTGAAGATATATTAGAAGACTGTATGTACAGTGTATTTCCTGTTTATCATAGATTATTATTAGACTGTTGGCCACTCAGCCTGAAGAACAAGCTGCTGTGACATTTATTCTCATGTCTTTTATCAGCTGTCAGTTAAGTATTAGATGAAGATTTAAACATTTCTGTCTCTCAAATTCAAAAGTATGTGGTAAAAGTTGATCTTAATGATCCACCAGAGGTTATTAGGAAAGGTAGCAGCAGCAGACTTTAATTAATAACAGTAAGTAGGACCTGTGATTGTATTATTGGCCATTTCCAGCAGCTGTATATTTTTACTATGGGACTTTAATTTTTAGGTAATCCTACTATCTCCCATTGGCCGTTTAAGACCCTCCTCCCATGCCAAGAGTACTGTCTTCTAATTGGCCACTTCCCAAGATGTTTGTCAACTCTGTTTGGTAAATGTTATTTTCAGTACCTGCGTTTTGTGCGACATAACCATAGACTCAATATAAGACATGGATGTGGTCACGTGACATCACCCATTGTTTTGTGGACTTGCATTTTGAAGACAGGAATTTGGCATTTGAATTTAGCAGGCAGAAGTGACCATATTTGGATATGAAGGGAGTAGTGAGTAGGCGGGTCTGACTGAGACTCCAAACCACCTGTAAATCACCAGAGTCCAGACCTGTCAATCAAACTAACCACACCCCTAAATTATTTATTTATTTACTTGAGATGGAGCAGATCACTGAGAAGAAGAGCTGCCTTTAGCCAGAGTTTTTGGAGCCCGCCTCCAGTGGCCGTTGGTGGTATTGCAGTTTTTTTTGCACTTCCTCATTGGCTTCAGTTGCACACACCCACATCACCAGGAGGACCGTTGACCCTGTTGTGTGGAGACCTGCTGTGTTTGCTGACGTCAGCTGAGCACAAACATAGAAAATAAGATATTGAAACAAAGCGTTGGAGCAGTTTAAAGGCTGAAGCTTTAGGAGCTCACAGGCATTACTTATACATACACCTCATTATTTCACACTTAACATCAACACTCAACACTGCACCATTAAATATATAACAGAAAAAAAACAAAAGCATAATATAGCCATTAACGGCAGTTGTATTCATGCAGGTGAGCAAGGTCCATGCTTTCAGACATGTAGCATGAGGCTTCCAGGAGCATTTTTAATGTTCAACCTGTGCAGTGAAAAAGCTTCTAGTTGCAGAGTATGGACCAATCACAGTAAAGTAAATAATCATATTAGAGCTCCAGCAGTGAGCTGTATGACTAACATGCAGGTGAAAACAAAAGGGGCCGATTCAAACCTGTATGCATATGTATATATATAGTACTGTCTGGATTCAAATCATGCACTGGAGCCCAAGCTGTATGTAATATTCATATTAACTGTATCAGAAGGTCAAACATATGTACTGTATGCACAGCAGTCCCATCCACCCACACAGTATATATCATCGTCAATGTAAAACATGAAAGGGAAAAAAAAGTGATGTCAGTTTCTGCTTGTGTAGTTTAAAACAAACCTTTTTGTGGAAATGGATGGAGGGCGTGTGTATTGGAGCATGTATACATCTGTGTTCGATATATACAGTATGAATACTATTTAAATCACAGTGATAGTTAAAAAGTAAAGTGAAGTTCCCGATCCTGCTGTGAACCTGTAGTCGTCGTCATCCACAGCAGCGATGGGGGATGCACAGTTAGAGCAGCTCAGAGGGGTTAAGGTCAAAAATCCAACAGGAGTCAGTGAGATCTCAAACATGAGTATCCAGAGTAAGAAAGGAGAAACTGATGTAACACACTCCATCATTCAAGGTCTGGCTGCAGTGCTTTGTGTTAAATAAAGTATAATAGCCTACAGCTCTGTTTCTTTTAAAACTGGTGAATAGCGCAGAGGGAAAACCACAGACGAAGGATTGTCGAGAGCGTCTGTATTACATGTGTTACACAGTATATGTAGATTTTTTTAAACTATTATAAAGTGATCTTGTAACTGGTGCAGCCCATTAGATTCACAGATGTTACTTGACGCTCAGGCGACTCCAGTGATACTGTTCTGCTTTGTCCAGGTGATTCCTCTTGTATATCCAGAGAAGGTCAAGCATGCTTTTATATCCTCCAGACTTCACCACTGCAGTACACATTACTCTGCTCTAAGTAGGTGAAACATCCAGGGACTCACACAATCTGCTTTTAAATCTCTTCTTAGAACTAGTTTTTAACGGTTATTTAACGGTTCTTAATGAATTTACACTAATTTTGATTCTGTTTTCTACTGTTAAAGATTTGTTTTTAAGCTGATATGAAAGAATAGTTATTATCATTATTGTTCAGACAGTATTTTAGGACAGTTTGCCAGATGTTAAGAGTAACGTGTCACATGTGAGTGGCTCAAGTATTGAACCCTGAGGACCTCCCTGAGATGAGCATGACTGTAATGACTCTTTTCCACTACATGGTACCATTTACTCGACTCGCCTTCGGTCTGTTCCCATTACAGAGGATAGTCCCGCCTCCATGAAGCTGGCGGTCAGGTGAAGAAAGTTCCTGAAGTGATCTTCAGAGTAAATGTTGTGGAAGCGGTTTGAAGGTTTTCAGATGAGAAAATTATTGTTTTAACTTCAAATATGTTGTTGATTCATCAAGGAAGAGCCTGTTTTTGTTTTGTGTTGTTTTTTTTTTAATATGATATCAACATTGCACTAAAGCCTGTTATTGTACTCTGAATATTTTTAGTGTTTTTTTCCCCACATTATAAAAAGACTGTCAGTTTGCAGTTACAAGTATTTGTTTGCCGCACAGTGATGATGCAATGATGACGCAGTGAGAATTCTGACCAATAATATTTTAGCACCTGCTAGTACTCGGTCGGCCCTTTGTTTGGAACTGCGTGAAAGCAAATACTACTGTAAAAAAGTGTTAGCAGATACAGGTACCTTATAGAAAACCAAACCAAACTGAGTAGAGTTGAGCTGGTACCATGTAGTGGAAATGTACACCACCATCAGTGCACCATACAGACATGCCATCACCACGCTGGAGGTTATTTCAAATTAAAAGCTTTTTAACAATCAAAGTTCTATAAGCCAAGCAAACACCTACTCTATTAAAGCAGCATTATAGATTTTGAATTATTACTTTAAATATGCAGTAATGTTGCACTTCCTCACCACTCGAGTGAAAGTGATTTTTTGATTTATCCATATTCTGATTATGATCATTTTAAATGTGGCTTCAGGCCTGTGTGTCCTGACATGAACCCAGTAACAACAATCAGGTGAAACCAAAGTGCTGCAAACCAACTGGAATAAGGCCCGAAGAAAAACACTGAGTGCATTTCTTTGCTATTTCTTTGCACAATGAACTGCACAGCGGCTCTTTATACCAGAGTTGTTTCCCGAGTAACAGTTCTTGCTCTTGTGAAACCAACAAAGCATCCAGGATCTAACGGATGACTCCCCTATTCTCCCTCACCTCCCCATCACCCGGCTAAAAGAGGAGAGCGCCGCTTCTCCTCTGTATGTTCGTTCCAGTCAGCAGGTTCACGTGGACGCCGTCCAACTTCCCCGCAGTCTGCAGGGCGAACAGAAGGTCTCTGCAGTAATCTGTTGCCGTTTCCTTTACAACCCAGCGATTAACTTCACCCGGTGACAAAACAAAGATTTTTCTCAATGCAATCTAAATAGGAAGTGATTTTGTGTTTTGTTAAAGAACTCCCACACGGGCTCCCATGGGGATCCCAATGATATGTAATTGAAGTTTAATGGGTCTTTGTGGCAATAAGAAGCGGCAATGAATATTAATATTTTAAAAACACAATAGTGCTCCGTATGGGTTTAAAATCCTAAGACTTGCTGCATTGTAACGTATCAAAGGCTGAAAAAAGGCATCTGCTCGCAGTGGCGTGACCTGCTGAGCAGGAGCAGAAGCACACAAGTTTATTCAGACTGGGTGTCACAGTTCAGCCAGACTCAATGCAAAAACAGATGGTGCACTTAGGAGTGGAGGCGACACAGAGAGACACAGATAAGCCACTGCAGCAGCCCTGCTCTGCGATGCTTTTTTCGAGCGGACTGTAATTATTCAGGGAGAGTCAGCTGAGCTCCATGCTGTTTGTCAGCATCGCCCTGCTTCACGCTCATACATTTCCACATATTCACGCTGGTAGACAACCACAGGCTGCTACTGTCAGCTACAGGGCAGCCTCGCTGAAGAAACAGGAGGCCGTCCTCACAAGCAGGAGTAGTTACTGAGGGGAGGAGGAGTGTTTGCTCTCCAAGCTTATAGCGTTCCTCCAAACCATCGAGGATTCACACCAGTTACACAGTCACACATTTGCTGCAGTGCTCTCTGGGTTAGCGATTCCCAACCAGGATTACCTCTGGAGCTGCCAAGAGATTGTAGAGCTGCTCGAGTGATTTCACAAAACAGAAACTACACTTTCCACTTAAATGTTCTCCAACCTCTCATCAGTTTGATTTGTCATTGTGGTTTGTTTTCTTAAATATTAATCTAAATCATTCATATTACCATGATTTTAATGTAATGAAAGTTTGACATGAATTCAAACATTCTCCCACGCTCCCTCCACCTTTCACCATTCATAATTTTCATGGCACTTCTCTGGTCTAATGATCTTTCAGTCCACTTTCTCCGAACCAATCAGCACCTCTGCCCAGCTCTTCAAGATTCATCCATATTCTGCATTTCAAAGCATCATAGTGATGAGTATTTTGGATCATTTGGCTCAGCACACCAACAGATCTTCATTTAACCACTTCTTATGACCTATGATGAGTGTGTGTGTACAGATATCACTCAAATAATTTCTAATATCAACACATTGATGTATTTTTTTTACAGTGCACTTACTTGTAACTCTCTGAAACTACCCAATCAATGCACTGAATTGCTTGTAAAACCACTGTCCTACAATAGAAACACAGTCAGTGTTTGGAGTCTTCTGTTTAGTATTAGAAGAAGAAGAAATATTTTATTGTCATTGTAAGAACAACAAAGTTACATTTACACTCTTTGATTATTGAGGGCCCCAAAGAGTCTCACACACACACACACACATGGGCCCCCATAAAGAGGAGAGGTTTACACAGTGAGGGTGCCAACACGTTCGATGAACCAGGGGCAGTTGGGGGTCGGTGCCTTGCTCAAGGGCACCTCGGCAGAGTAATTGACAAGATGGGAAAGAAAAAGAAACTTCTCGCAGACGGAGCCAGCTCCCATTGTTCACTTCAAAGAGCCGACAGCACTGTGATGGAAATTCAGTTGTTCCTTTTGTTGAACTGGTGTTAACAGAAGTCCTCTGGAGGCTGCGAATAACCTCGGGAATAATATTTATTAAACACTCGATCGAGAGGAGAAGAAGAGACATAATACCAGTTTACACTGGTATTGCCAATCCGACTCTGAGAGGTGTCTCACCTCGGAGGTTATTATTCTGTCTCCATGTCCTGGAGTTTTTTGAGTTATCCAGGGCCACATTGTCTCCTTGTGAGATACAACGTAACATCAGTAATTCTGTCCTTGTGAGGAGTCTATCACCAAACCTCAGACTGCCTCACACCCTGAATAGTTGTCTAACAGAAAATGACCTGCGACTACAGAGACATGAGAAATTCAAGTACCACTTAAGTCTAAACACCAAAATCTTTTTAAAAATCAAATTAATTTTCAATTCGATTAAATTCAACTTTATTTATAGAGCACTTTAAAAGACAGCTGGTCTGTGATCTGTTATTGAATCACTTTTCCACCTGTGCTGTAATCTCTCATTTGAAATGTTGGTCACCTGTGAACGACTCACACGTCCAATGGTGCTAAACGATTGATTATTGATTTGATTTGTGTAAAAAAGCTTGAAGTAACAGCTAAATGTAATTGATAAGTCATTGAAATTTGCAGCTAAAAGTCAAGTGTCTGTCAATCAAAGCGGCAGAAGTGCACATGCAACCTCAGAGGGAGAGTTCATGTGACAGAAGGGCTGACAAAAGGTTGTGAACCGCTACTGTAGACAGCTCAGTACTGTGCTAACTCAGGACCAGGATCACTGGAACATTTAACTTAGGCAGACAGGCTGTCAGGAAGTTTTAAAGGGGCCTTTTTAAAAAAGTACTTTACTCTACATCTCCACCACTTCACTTGCCCAGGCAACGCCGCCTTCCATGCAGTGAACTCAATTAAACTCTGCTGCTGACCCATTTCCCTAGCAATGAGCTCAGGGATGTATCTGACAAATGCAAGTTCATGCCTGCATGTGCCCCGAGGATTGTGGCTTCAAGGAACACTCAGTGGGATCAAAACTCAGAGGTGAGCGTAACCGCAAAGCTCAAAGAGACCGAGCGAGGCCGTCGTTCAGCGTTAACGTCGCCTTGTTTTTCACTAACATGCTGCAGCGACTCAAAAAAACCACGTTAATCAGTTAAATCCGATGGTTAATTCAGACGCTCAGTTGCATACTGATTGTCTGATAAGACAATAACTTGAAACAGTCGAATGTCTCCTTGTAGAATAAGTTGCAGGCTTCAAAGAGAATCTATTAGCAGATGAAGTGGTAATGATTTTGGGACACGAGTCCATTAAAAGGCATTTTCTTTTAAGAGTCGAAGGGAATGCTCATGGGTCTTTGGAGTCCAGTTCTGCTCCCATCGGCTCCAGTGTGGAAAAACAAGAGCACTGGGCCACTGGGACATTCCTGTGAGCATCATCAGCGCCCCTTAACTATTCTAAACTGACATCAATTGCTGGGCCGGCTTGATCCCAGCGGACCTTGTTAGCTCCATTTAATGGCAAAATGAGCCAACTTCTAAGTCCTGCTCTGGCACTGGGAGCTGCGAGTCCTGGCTGCACTGCTGTATTAGATGGCGAATGTGAAAAGATGTCACACTAATTACTGAAGGGAGGCAGGTTTGGGGAGGCTAAATATTTATACGTTTGTTAGCATATGTAGCCAGTTTGTCTTGGCAGTCACACAAAGACATTTACATATAGAAAATACAGCGACTGCGTTAAAAAAATAATGCAGTGAGCAGCATGTGTGGTTATTTAAGCCAGTACAACTAAAGTCTGAATGTGAGTCAAGCTAATTCTCTGCTGCTCTTTTCTAACGCTCATTTAGTCTAGTTCTACTTTTTCTATCATCCTCACATCTTAATAAATGCGTTAAATAAATAACAATGCTTTCACAAAAGATGAATATCAAACTTCCATCATCTTCTAAACCACTCAGTCCATCAGCATCTCGGTGGCCATAGGACAAGCAAAAGAGTCCCGACATCTTCTTCCGGTCTGTCGTGAAGTAGAAGTTTAAAATAAAGACGTGTTGTTGTTCACTTTGAAATTTTTTTACTATTATTCATATTTACAGAAAGGAAAAAACAGTAAATCGCGGACTTCTGCGCCGCTCCTTCGCACATCATCAAGCTAACAACATCGCTGACTCGTATGTGAACTTCAAAATAAAAGCACTTCCTGTAAAAGAGGAAATACCCATTAAATCGTACAGTTAGCGGGTTTTTGCATTTTAAACTGTAGGTAACGTCCATATTCCGTTTTAATGAGGGTTTGCAATTCATTAACCAAGCTTAAATTAACTTATGTATTTTAAACAATTCACAACACAGCCTGTCCCACGTGATCTCCAGCTTGTCCCAGGTCGACTGGTGTGAAGATTCAGTCGAACACAATCCAGAAAAACAATGAAAGATAAAAGGATATTTACCCTTCCCAGATAATTAGGGGCACCACGACCTTGTCCTAGAGCCAGGTCTGGAGTAGCCAGGCAGCCCACATAGCACTGCCGGCCCCACCCAAAAAGGCAACGTGGGAGGATCATGTGGGCCCACCACCCGCAAGATCCATCTTAGGGTTTGGGTGTAGTGCCCTTTAGGTGGTGGGAGATGATCCTGAAACAGAAATTACAACAGAAATCTTCAAAAACAAATTTGAATAATGAAAAATAATTCCATCAACACTTGTAAATTTGTGTGAACAGCGGGGCCATAAGTGGAGAATAGATAATGATGATATTGAGATTTTCTTTCACTCAGTTGTAAGTGATTTCAATTAAACATTCACACAAGATAGATGGATATATACTTTATTTATCCCCAGCTTACACACAGTACTAGCATTCAGAAAAATCATAGGGGAAAAACAGAGGTTAAGAACAAAAGAAACATGAACAAGTAACATTAAATAAGCATTTAAAAGGTGCCCAGTCACCATAAAGACACTAAATTTAAGATTTACAATAAAAGGACACAATTCTCAATTAAAAATACTAATAAGGACTGCATCTCCACTGCTCAGTGTTGTAAAATCTTATGTCAGAAACAAAGAAAATGTGCATACCAGCTTGAAAACGTATGTAATGTAAGGATATGTCATCCTCTGAAGTCCTCTGCAGACATCTGGTGAGAGCACTGCATATTTCATAGTGTTTGTACTGTGCTCCACAGCTTTGGTTCAGAACTTGTGAAGCAGTTTCAAACCTTTCCACAGAAGTTGTGAAAAATAACCTGGGAAAGACAACACCAATATTTCTCCTCATTTTCTGTGTCCCAAATTCTTTTCGGATTTCCATTTGTTTTATTATAATTTGAGTCTCTTCTTGCTCTGTGATACATTGGCGACCAGCCAGGGTGTAACCACACCTCTTGTCCATAACCAGCTGGGATAGGCTTCCTTCCCTGCCACCCAATTGGATAGGCATGTGTAGGTGATGATGGATAGAGTCTCTTCTTACAGATTTGTTAGCCAGTATGAATGACCATCAGTTCCTGAAACTTCTTTCTTTGTCTTCATCTTCCAGCTTCTGATCCTCTTCTTTTTCATATGCCAGTGTTTAGCAAACAATGTCATAACTCCACTAAAGTCAAGCTGTTACTTCAGTGTGAAACATCCCTACCAAAAAAAACATATTTATTAATTTGTTGCTTTGATGTAAAGTCTTCGTCATTGACCTGCACACATCGGTGGATTCACTCCGTAACATCCTGAGTAGTTAAACCGTGTCCTCACTGCTCACAATCTCTCCTGTTCACAAGGTGATTTACTGTAGTCAGCTTGACCTGTTGCACTGAGATTCATCTGCATTCATAACGTCAGCCATCGAAGTCTTCCTTCAGATGCTCGTTAAAGAAATATCACCTCGTTATGTGACGTTTCAGCTTCTTTCAGGCTAAACCCAGACATCATTTTAATGAAGCAGTGAGTGAATCCAGCTGCAGTGCAGAGAGCAGGTAGCTGTGATGATGCTAAGTGAGCAGGAGCGACTGGAGACTCCATCACATTTACAGAGACGAGCTCCATCCAGAGTTTAGACACGTTAACTGGGTTTACTGAGCAGAGTCGGTCTGCTGTATTACTGCAGTCACATGGACTCTGTGTGTGTGTGTGTGTGTGTGTGTGTGTGCGCGCAACAGAGTCTCTCCCACCAGCTTCATGACAGATGAGAACGATGCCTGTAACCATGGTAACTGGACACAACAGAGGTGGAAACTCAAAATGCTGCAGAACACGTCTGTACTCAACTAAAACTAACAGCACTGAAGCTGAGACACGTTCAGGAGTCTGTCGTGAACATAAACTGTAGGTCAGAGATGGACGGGGTCACTGTGACGTCGCCCGCTGGTTTGTGGACGCATATGTGATTGTGGTTATGGTTTGTGACCATATTTGGGTATGAAGGGAGGAGTGAGGAGGCGGCTCTGACCCTTGAATCCAAGGATACTGTCCAGTGTGTTTGAGACTGGAGTTCACTGGTGAACAAGCCTCCAAACCATCTGTAAACCAGTGGAGACCAGACCTGTCAATCAAAGTAACTACACCTGAGGACAGTGTTATATGTGTGTAAGACTGGAGTTCACTAGTGGCCAGTGATGGTATTACACAATGTTTTCCACTATTGCATTGGTTTCACTTTTGAAACCCGGTGGCTACGTCCATCTTTTATATGCAGCCTATGATGAGTTTATAGTTTATATGATAGTTTCTCAGACCGTTTCAGGAGCCCTCCTCCACTCAGCAATCACTGTGTACTCCTGGTGTTAAAAGGCAGACAAAGTTGGAAATGGTTGAGAATATAATGAAGATCTAAGGAAGAGAACTCAGTGCTGCCCTTTGAGAGGCTGGCTGACATTTCCTCCACCTTACCAATCAGATCAGCACAAATGCCCCTCGGGAAAAGGTGGGGGGACGGGAGGGGGGCGCTCAGCACTTTGTTAGCTTTAGTTTGAAGGATGCAACTCTCAACAAGAAGCTCAGTAAGTGCAGAAGAAAATGCAGTTATATAGAAGCAAATAATGGGCAAAACAGGGAAAATTCAGGGGTGGGCTAGTTAATGTAATTTAATTTAAGCAATGTAAATAAATCCTAGGCACCTGCATTAAGTATAATCATTGTTTTACCAGAGGATCGCTTTGAGAATGTGACTTTATTCCCATTATTTTCTGCCACACATCAGCTTTCTTCCCCCAATTGATATAAAAGCATGTAGATGTTACGCCTGTCTGTGTCGATAATGCTTTCTGGTAAAAAGAGCAACAAAGAGCTGATTTCCTGCCTCCATCCAGGCCTGAAACCTGCAGGGAGTCGAGGTGACACAGGCAAACATGTTGATCACAGCTCAATAAGCAGCGCTGAGGTCATCAAGAGCTTCTTTAAATGAGACGGCCTGACCGTTACCCCGGCAACAGGCTACACCGATGAGCAAACAGGAGATCCCCAGGCAATAGGAACGTGCATACATCCATGTGTTTGCACATTTTCACGTTTCAGTCTGTGGATGTGAGATTTTTATTTTTATTTAAGTGAAGCTTTGGGTGTGTGTGTGTGTGTGTGTGTGTGTGTGTGTGTGTCTGTCTGTCTGTCTGTCTGTGTGTGTCTGTCTGTGTGTGGAGTGTGTGTGTGTGCCTGGGCTGTTTTTTTCTTTTTTATGTAAAAGTAACAGCAAATTGGTCTGTAGGAAAGTGCATATTATCTTATGAAAAGCATCCACATCATTACTGATAATGACAGGCTGTCTGTAACTCTGTCCTGAAGTGAATCTGGGATTTTCTGAGGCACAGAGACACGTGATGTCTGAGAAGTGAGGGAACATGGTTTGTCTGTGTGTTCACAGGAGCAGGTGAAGAGACACCAACGTCCTGTTGGACTGACTGTACCTGATAATTATAAAGCTTAGTGATGACTTTGTTTTTGTGGACACATTCTTGTTATCATGTCCCATGTATTTGACACATTATGTGTTTTTGTAGTTTTTATGAGGTACTATACGAGGACATTTTTTGTACTTTGATGTTTTTTTATTACATACGACACTATTACTTTTTATATGACATATGATACTATGCCCCTTTTTATACCTCATACGCTACTAGGTACAAATATGAGTGATCATTTTGCCTTAAATTATATTTATATGGCAATTTTTGCCAAACTGCATTATTGTGGTTTGGCAATTTTAAGACGTACTCTTTCATGACATTATTGTAATTTTGTATAAGATGACATATTTTTCAATGGGGTTATACTTTAGATTTTTTTCATGACATTATATTCTATGGTATTTGACGACATATTATACTATAGTAATTGTTTATGGGTGGATTATACTATTACATTTTATTTTTATCACTACTAAACTGACATTTTTTCATATATGATATTACACTATCAAATGTTTTATGACATTCTAATATGGCACTGTTTCATATGTCTTTCCAGGTTTTTATTACATGCTATATGGTATTATTTATGACACACTGATACTCCATTGTCTTTTTATGATGCTTTAGTGCTTTAGATCAGTGGTCCCTGACCACCGGGCTGCGGACTGGTACCGGTCTGTGAGGCCTTTGGTACCAGGCCCCACAGAAAGAATAAATAATTTATGTCATTTCCGTTGTATTGATTATTTGTCTGGAAGACGTTTTATTGTGAAAAATGACTGGATTCTCTCCGACTTATCTTTCGCCTGTGCCTCTTGACATGTCAATACGCTTGTCTTGGTCACATGATATGATGTATCAGATAATTTACCCTAAAAATAAGCTTGCAAATTAGAGAGAATGGGTAAAAGAACCCCAAACATATGTGGAAAGCTTCTTTGCAAAGGGGAAAAGGCAACTTAACCCTTTCAGCCCGAACATTTAGCTGCTGTCAGAAAGTGAAGTGTCAATCTAATCACCTTACTTCCTCAGCCATTTGCGCTAGCGACGTGATTCCAGCTGATTCTGAAAGCCGACAAGCGGAGCTTCTGTACACTACCGTAGTGTAGGTAATATGTTTGGAACGCTGCATGTCATGACATGACTCCATTCCCCTACATTACTACCGTAATGTATGTAATATATACGAATGGCTCCCACTTGTCGGCTTTCAGAATCACCTGGAATCATGTCGCTGGCACAAATGGCTGAAGAATTACAGTAAATCGGTTTATGCTAGTCACTCTGTGTCGCCAGCAATATGCTCAGTGTTAGAGGTTTCATTTTTATGCCGGTCGTGTTATTTTATTTTTGCTGTATTTATCTGCCACATCTTGGAGGCCGGTCCATGAAAATGATGCAGACATTTTGCCTGTGGTGCAAAAAAGGTTCGGGACCCCTGCTTTTGATGTTTTATAACACACAACAATTTTGTCACATCCTCTTCTGGGTCACATCATTCGGGTTTGACATGTCTGAGATGTGTCTGTCTTGGTGTCCACAGAGCAAAGCTGCTATTTCACCCACATCATCACTGCAGTCGATTTGTTTAACTTCAGAAAGGAGAGCAAGTCACAAACATAATGGTTGTGAACAGCATCCAAGCTTCAGATTATTTGGCGAGACCTTGTGTTGTGGTTGGTACGAGTACTGACAGCTGGTTTCTGAATACAGTGTGGTCTTTAGGTCTGAACACTGTGTGTATATGTGTATGTTTGTGTGTGCGCATTAAGGCAGGGTCATTGAGGAGTAATAGGATTGCTCGGCCCCGCTCCTTCTCTGGACACCCTGGCAGAGACAGGCCTCCTAAATCATCCTCACATCTCTGAGCAAGATGGAGGACCTGGCATCGCCTCTCCCCGCCCTCCATCCCCGCTGCAGCCGTAACCGCTCTCCCCGCTGCGGTGCAGATACCGCTCGCAGCCGTGATTTCCCTGCAACCTCCAGGAGGACTGGAATAACATCAACTCAGCATTCTGTAAATATCCACTGGGAGAATGTACTCCAGTTCATCGCAGCTGTGCCACACTTACTGTTTACAGGCTCGGCTGCTGAGCCTCAACTTCTGCTGTTTTTGTTCGTGAGCTTTTCATCTTCTGAGTCCAAAGGAGGAGGCAGTGTGTGAGGTGAAGGAGCCCGATCAGCTGCTATTATTCATTATTCATGTTCTGCTCTTACTACTGTTCAGGGTCATGAGCAGGCTGCACCCACTTACACCTGATGTCTACACATCACGCTATTGTCAAGTAAAACTTTGAGACAAGGAGGATTTGTTTCAAGGTACTTTTTATTCAGGACAACAAAGGAACAGTTTATAATGGAATGGAATATTATTAATCACTGTGTTTTCATTAGTGCATGATCACTTTGTGGGGTTTTTTTTCTTTACTGTTCCTAAAAGGATGGATCTACATGCAGCAACAGAAGTAAAGCTTCTGAAAATGATGAATGAATGAACGTGAGTGAGAGTTGATGCTTTGCTAAGTTGCGCTAATAATCAGGTTCCATTTTTGTCATTTATTGTCTGTTAGTTTGGTTCATCAGTGCAGCTGTGACACTGTTACTCTGCACAACCTACTGATGCGCTAAAAAATGTCATAGTATAGTATGTTGTATAAAAAAACTCATGATATACTATAATGAAAAATGTCATAGTATGTCTTTTAAAAAAACCTCATAGTATACTCTGTTGAATAAAAAATACCATAGTATAGTATGTTGTATTAAAAAAAGTCATAATATACTATGATGAAAAATGTCATAGTATGTCTTCTAAAGAAACCTCATAGTATACTTTGTCAAATAAAAAATGTCATAGTATAGTATGGCTGATCAAAAATCTCATAGTATTTTGTATTAAAAAACAAAACTAGTATGTATAAAAAAGCAATAGTATAGTATTTTGTTTAAAAAAAGTCATAGTGTAGTATGTTGTATAGAAGAAAACACAAAGATGGATAGATGGATACATAGATAGATACTTTATTAATCCTGAGAGAAATTCAGATGTTCAGTAGCTTACATACACCAACATAAATACCAAAAAGACAAAACTGCTCCTTTCTGCTTCACTGTTTGTTAATGGGGATATATTATGGAAAATCCACTTTTTAAAGTCTTTTATATGCATTGTTTGGTATTTGGCTGCCTCCAAGCCCACTGACAGTGAGGTTTTAAAACCATCTCATTGTTATGTGAGCTGGATTGTGCTCTACTGTGAGGTAACAGTAGCTTAGGCGGTGTCTGACACCGTCTGCATTAGCCAATCACTCTTGAGTATCCCACGGCGTCGGAAGCGTAGGATCCGCTGTTAGTAGTTTAGCCGTTACATGAGTGCACCCAAACTCGGTTTTAAGTTGTAAAAACCCACACAATTCGTTACACAGGCTGCCAGCTTCACAGCGGAGTGGATTCGTCTCATTTTCGATTCCTTGCGTTGCGTTGATTTCCTGGTTACGGCGACGGCGTCAGTGACGGTGTCAGTCATTACGTCAGTGCAGAGCAACGGAGCAGAGCGTCTTAAAGTGACAGGCACCTAAAAA
>OOFC01018086.1:7513-31400 GCA_900323345.1 Pseudochromis fuscus
TTTGTATTTAATGTGTACATTTCATTGTTGTTTTATTCTCATGCATTTTATTGTAAAGCACTTTGTGATTTTTTATCTGTGAAAAGCGCTTAAGAAATAAACTTTACTTACTTACTCATGCACCCCCATCCTGAAGCAACATCTGTCCCACAGCACCCCTCCCAGAGCAGTACCATCACCACTGTACCAATTCAAGTTGTCATCTGGTGCATGAAACAACTTCACTGCTTCCTTGGTGATCAACGTGGGGTCACATCATCCTTGAATAGAAGCCTCTATTGGCGCTTTTCCACTGGTACCTACTCGCCTTGTCTCGACTCGGCTCAACTCGCCTTGGTTGTGTTTTCATTACAGAAAACAGTCCCTCTTCCTTGTAGCCGGTCATCAGGTGAAGGAAGAGAAAGTTGATGAAGTAATCTTCAGTATTCTACTGTTGTGACGTCACAGAAAGCTGTTTAAAGAGTGATTCAGGTGAGAAATGAGTTGTTTTTACTTCATATATGTTGCTGCAGTGATGAGGCAATGGCAAACATTTGTACCTGCAAGCGACAGTCTGCACGGTTATAGTCAGAATAACAAGTTTCTACTATGTGGGGAAAACCAATAAATAGATTGGTTTAAAGTACAATAACAGCACTTTACTGCAACGTTAAAATTTCTTTTAAAAACGTCGGCTGAAAAAAATGTGAGCTCTGACCATAGACTCTATAATCTTTATATACAGTCTATGGCTCTGACCACCCAGTCGGTCGAACAGCTGATGGAGGTTGTAGCTAGAGCTCATATCTCCAAAAACATCGGAGCACGTTTTTAACCAGACTTTAACCTGAAAACAACTCATTTCAAAAGGCGAGTAGGCAGTGGAAAATTAAGCGCCATATGGTCCAAAAGTGGCCGCTTGGTAACACAGAAAAGACGAATTTATGAACCGGAAAGTGAAAGTTATGTCACAAAACCATGCTGATGCATATCTTTGTGAATTTTTCAGTTGTTATACGGTAATTCTGGACCTTTTCTAGTGGGTATACATCGTATACCCGCGTATCACCAGCCTACAGACCACACCACGTGGATTTATGCCAGAAAAGTTAGCTTTTGGTCATTTAGCTAACAGTAGTAACCTAAGCTGTACACATGTATGATATAGAGATGTACAAGGCTGATATATGGCAGGTCTGAAATCACAGTCACACTGGAATAGTAATCACACTTCACCACTTCTCTAATGGGCAAAAATTCTCCTTTTCCACAAGTGAGCAGTACAATTCAGTGTCTTTATAATCAGATTTACATACATTTGATGAATCCAAATATGACCATCATATTTAGCACTTTTTGAAATTTTGCCTGCCTTCAAATCAGCTCTATGAATGTCATCGTCCTCTGATCCTGCCATCCACCATCACCATTCACGACTGGTAAGGACAAAACACACACTGTTATTTTCAGTCTCACTTTATTTAACGATGATGTGAAAATTAAAAGGCTGTCCATAACATTCAGACAACAAAAGAAGAATGTTTTTCAAATCCCCCTCCCCCCCAATAACAACTAATGGCTCCAAAAATGTTCAGGTGTTCCAAGTGTGATACTTATTTTATACAACTTTTTCATATCTAGACCTCATCTGTACATAACATAGTTACAGATACTGTAAATTAAAAAAACGACTTCCAAGTATCCTTGTGGCATATTTGTGAAATATTTCCTATGTAAAAATGAGAATGTACGTAAAGTTCTTTACATATACATATATATAGTTCTCTATTCTTTCTGTAGTAAGAAAACAAGTTATTGCCCCTCTTGAACATGTTGCATTTACCATTTTAAACTCTTAATTGAACTTAATGCCATGTGATACCACATATCAAACTGACAAAACAGTAACAGTATGGACCTGTGTGTTTTTCCACTTAATATATTTGTCATATTGTTATATTTTTGGACATGTAAGTTTCGTGTTCTCCAGAAACCCTGATGATGACACATACAAAGATATAATTATATACGTATATGTCTCTTTGATCTTCAAACAAAAAAGGTAAAAAGACCTGTGGCAAATACAAACCATCAGCATGTTAATTATTACAGGAAATTATGAGCCCTTGACCCACACAATTGCATTTGAACAATTTCTCATTCATGTTGAAAAAAAAAGACTAAAGTGAATCATAAAGAATAAAAACCAGGGCACATTAAAAGAAACAAAAATGAAACAACACCTGATGATCTGCATTTGGTATTTTGGATGGACTAGAAAAAGTAATTTGGTAATTTGGTAAATGCCAGGAGTGATTTATTAAGATTAATCATTTGCTACTACTTTCATTTTATTGCCCTCAGTGAATAGCTGCTAAACATGTAGCATAGTCGATATGATGATGTTGAGTTTGTCCACTGAGAATCTTGGCATTGACATCTGTGAACTGATCAAAGAGGCTAAAAGAACCGAATATGATGATTGGTAAGGAGATATATGTAAAACCAAACTGCAGGTGAGAGGATGAAACTACAGAGTGGATTTGTCACGACAGTTGCAAAAACAGAGGTAACTCTGTGAATTATACATTTTATTTCATGCCGTCTTGAGAAAGCCAAATACCAAATATTCCATACATGGACACCATCATCAGGGTATCAGCAAATTGTACACAATCACATATAATGTAATATATAAAATGTGCGGTTGGTTGTTTTTTTTTCTCCTGAAGGAAGAACCAACCTTCTGACAATGTCTCTTTACTCAGCTGTAGAGTGACTGTGATTCTCTGGTTGGCAAAGGTGCAGGAGAAGATGTGACTCCTTGGAGGTCTGTGCTCAGGGGGGGGTTTCCCTGCTCCTGTGCTCAGCAGGGGGAGGAGCTCTCACAGGGCCGTACCCTGATATGTCCGATAGCGGGTGGATCCCCGCTAGCTTGTCTCCCACTCCAACTCCATATCTTCCACTACAACAGAAGACTGATTGACAGTGTTTATGATCACTTCCAGGAGAGATCGGCTCCGGCTGAAGTTGGCCGGGTACTCCCAAACTGTCCTGTTCACTGAGGCATGGAATTGAAATTAATCTATGACACGTAACAATTTACAGATGGGTGGCCAATGTTGTGGTTTGCTGGGGTCAGCGCAATTATCACCCATATGTATGTACTGTGGGTCCTGCAGGCTACAATATAAGACAACAGGCACAGCGCTCAACAAACGCCTTAAAAACTAAAAACCAAGACACCAATGGTGAAACAATATGCTGAGAACAAACTTTCTCACACTTGATAAAAAAGTCTTTTTTTTTTTTCTTTTTGTTTTTTTTTTCCTTTGTTGTTGTTGTTGTTGTTGTTGTTGTGTCCGGAGTCCCTGTTTGCTTTTTCTCCCGCATGAGGAAAGTTTTACAAAAAAATGACGACACTGCCGATGACCGTTGTGCTCAATGCAGCCTTCTCGGGCCGAGTTCAACGGCGCTGAATTACATTTCCATAGCAACTGAGGTATGTTCACTGTTGCTAAGTGTGAAGTGATTTCTCATGACACTCAATATTTCCTGTGAAAGAAAGCCCTGTGTCTGTGCTGTATCACCGTGACCAGCAGTGGTGGCGTCGCCGTCTTGGAACTAAAAGCTACAGTCGGTCGGGGCCTTTACTGTGAGACTCGTGTGTTTATTGGCTTCACCGCCTCACATGGAAATTCAGGTCGACCACTTAATCCAAACTCGCCGTGGAACTGGTAGACCTACATCCTTTCCACCATTGTGTTAGTTATTATTACAGAGTCTTGTGCCCTTTAGCTATTGACACCCCCCGTCACCTTTAACTGTGCTGGTTAGCTGAGGGCTCAATCAGACTGACATCCTAACAGTTTATAAAAACCAATCTGTGGGGATCAATATGACCAGGCCTGTCACTAATGTCTGAAAAAGCACCTGAACTCATAAGGTGCTCTCTTGCATTTTAAGCGTACATCTCTTTGTGTGCATTTCTTGGCATATAACACACATAAAAGACAACTGTGGAACACTCTGGTGGTGTTTTGTTTAGCTCTATTTTCTAACATATGCAGCCTTGGAGACCTGTTAAAAGGCATAGCATTGATATTCTGTATAACATGCTTTCTGAGGACATATTTAGCAGGTTGTAAAATATGAAGGCCTATGCAAAGTCTGATGTGATCGCTGATGTGGTTCGAATTTAGCAAAGTGGGAAAAAAAAAAGCAATGTGTACCTTACTCCAAGTTAGAGGAAAGGGCCCTGGTGCATCTTCTGTGACTCACAGACTTTGATGTATCTTACGTTGCTGCCCACGAGCTAATTTATCAACAGTTACACAAACAGATTTATATCTCTTTCATACATATGTCTAATTTGTAGGATGTTTTAGAAGCTTTCATTTGAAATTTTCATGCCTACCTGCCTCTGGTACAAGCTCCACGCTTAGAACCCATTTAATTGTCCATTCACAGCATATACAAAGCTTACAGTACATCAACGTCAGAAATGATGATATTTACATGTCTGCACAAGGTTAGGAAGGGGACGGGACGCAGTAAATTGGATGATTTCCTCCGGTGGATTTTTTTTTTTGCAAATTCCACGTCTCCAAACCGGTCACTGTCAGTCAATGAAGCAGTGAAATACTCGAGTTAGATGACGAGCTCACATGAAGCTGCGAGCACATACATACAACAGATAAGGAACAGAAACACACAATCCCCTCTGAAGCAGATAAGGCTACACGTCAGATTAGGGCTGCTCCGCCGCTGCTCTGCTTTTGGGGCGTCACTGTGTTTGAGCACGTGTATGTATTTGTAAATATTTGTGTTTCACTGTGCATATGTGTATATGCCTAGGCAGGGGGAGGGGCAGATGGACAAGGGGATTTTAATCTTGGGAGTTGTTATGGGTCAGCCAGTACCCACTCTGTCTTCTCCCACTCCTTCCTGACTGAGGATTTCAGTTCTCAAGAAAGACCGGGGTGAAGAGGTATGAAGAGTGAAACTTTGTCCCCCCCTCCCTCTCTTCTCCCCCTGTCCTCCTCGATCCGAGACAAAATACGCACGTACGCTGATGATATCAGTCTATTTGTTGTAGAAAAAAAGAACCATATATGTCTCCTCTGCAAAGAGCCAGGTGGGGGAGTGAATGGAGCTCACAGGCCAGAGACCATTACCCGGTAGGAAGGGGGCATGTGTCTGTGCCTTGGGCTGGAACCAGGGCTGCCGTTAGGGCTGGTGCAGCTGGCATCAACCCCTCCTATGGACGGTAAGTAGGCATGGTGCAGGATGGGCAGCTGCAAAGACAGTCGACGCTGTATGCTGCGGATGGAGAAGGAAAGGTACAATGTCAGAGGTTACAGTTGCAGGTATTTTTATTTAGAAAGCTGCATTGGGTGACATTTTTGGAGTGCTGCTACCCACATTAAGATGCTGTCATTTCTAGCTGAGAAATGTTGACACTGACACTGTATTTCCTGGAGGTACTGAGCTAGACTGTTCATATAGTTCAACGTACAATCTCCTACAGTATATAACAGCACACATATGACTGCAGAGACTTGTTTGTAGGGTTAAAGCAGAGATTATTTACCTTTATTATTTCTTACGCTACAGTAAATAATATGCATCAAGTTGTTGATATTATCTTCAAGTTTAAATGTATCTATGCAGCTCTGCCCAGGACAGTGCAGCTGACTTCATCTGCTGACATAACACCTGTGGGATGATTATGCAGGACATCATATGGGATATGCAGGGTAATTTTTAATTTATCGTGGCTCATGTGTTGATTTGTGTTTACATATAATTATTGTGGGTCCGATCAACCATTCTCAACGGCCAACTGTAGTGCAGCACCTGAGTTCAGCTTAGTATCCTTATCCTCATAAAAATTTGTATTAAAATGACAAATAATCCAAGAAATTATTTTATAAAACGATTTTATTTTTCCTGTACATTTAATATTAGAGATAAACATCTAATAAGTCGTCTCTCGGGTGCTCCCTGAGTCAGATGTGATCATGGAAAAGCTTCAGTAACAAGTTATAATTTGTCTGTATGTTGCTGTCAACACAGGGGACAATGGTTTGTTATTATTCCGCCACAGCCTGGAAAGATCTTATGTAGTCATTTAAATGGCTGTTTGGTGCTGTAAATCTAGCATTAGTGCAATCACAAGAGGGATCCGAACACGTACACATGGAACAGTGTAAGTAAATATGGCTCATATTAGCCCTCGTCAACTTCCCTAATTGTTATTTTTTTGTTGTTGTTTATTCTTTACCATCCTCTTCCCAGCTCCACTTCTCCTTACTAAGCTCCTAATCCACACTTCCTCCCAGCTTCTGGGATCATCTGACAAAAAGAACATTTCATGCTTCCGCCTGGTGCGACAGTTCACACCCTACCTCGCCAGAGCGAGTGCCACTGCCAGCCGTTTGCAAGAAAATTACATAACCAAATGCCAGTTATGTAAAAAATTAAGAGAGGTTAATGAAATTCAAGCTTGTTCAGCAATAGACCTAGAAAAATGTCCTAATTAGATGAACTTTGAAATATTAATGGTCCTCAGGCCTAGTCTGCGATCCTGACCAGTTCCACTTGTGATAGAAAAACAATCCCGCTCGCTCAGGAAGGAATTTCTTCCCATTGTCGAGTTATTTCTGGAAGATAATTTATGACACATATTTAACAATTCCATCCACCTGCTGTGTGACTTTGCATTCGTCACATCACAAAGTATTCCTACCTTTTTTCTTCATGACTCTTTTCTAACGTCTTTATATTTGTCTCTTCTTTCTCTTCTCTTTCTCTTCATCTCTTTTCCCTCCATGTGATCAAACATTCATGTGGCATGGGAATAGCTCAGAGTGTTCCTTTACTTCTGTTCTCCTCCCTGTCTATTTTCAGAGCTGCTTCCAATGCGAGCTGTAAATCACTGGTTACATAAGCCTCTGCGAGTCTCTACCTCCTTCTTTCTCTCCTTCTTCTTATCTCTTTTTTCTATCTAAACATCTCCCTCTCCTAATCCATCTTCTCTCTGAAACTGCCCTCTCCTCAATATTGGACCCCCTCTGTCTGCTGTTTCCCCCCTTTCCATCCATCTGTCCCCACATTTTGCATTTTTCTCCCCGTTCTGGTTAAACAAGTGAGGGAGGGAGACTTCTAAATGATGCATGAAGTGTCCCCCTCCTCAGTGATGAAGTTGACATCCCTCAGCTTTGCTGCCTTATGAATAATAAGTGAATGTAGGTCTGCATTTGTTGCATGAGTGCTTTGAGCGCCCAAGACCACCTTCTTTTACAAGTTGGGACAACAAATCAATCAGCTGCATGTCTCCGTGTGCATACTGTACATGCACGTGCTCATGTGTTTGACTGCAGTGAGTCCTGTGTGGTGGGAGAACACACATACACTCTCTGTAGTCGTATGCATGTGGATGGGCGTGGGAGAGAAAAGTACAGGGCTGGTCCATGCTTTCACAGGGCTCTGTTGCCAGAGCAACCGCCTGAGAGCTGCTGGTGGTTGCGCTACATGTGACGTGTCGTCTGATGAGAAAGCTGACAAAACAGGGGGAGGAGGGGGGGGCGGCACAGGGGTAGAAGTGCTAAAGAAATGGAAAATCTCACTGTTCAGGTGAGTTGATATCCTCCAGGGGACCTCTTATTCTTGAAGGATCCATGGAGCCCCACTGCGCCTGTGGTTTCTGCTCCAGGTGGTTCTTCAGTATCGACTTCTCTCCATCTGCGAGGAAACACATGTAGACATCTTAAACTTTATGACCGGCTGTCAAATAGACTGTCATCCTTCAGTTCTCAGATGGTGCACATGCTCAAGATATGGAGTAAAGGGCATTTTCAGGTGTCTTTGATCCTAATACATGATTCTAGACTTAATCTGGTTATTTAGTTGTTTGGGGGCATGTTGAAGAAAAGATATAAATAAAAACTGTTACCGTATTTTCCGGACTATAAGCTGCTACTTTTTTCCGACGCTTTGAACTTAAACACCGGTGTGGCTCATGTATCGGCAGCATGAAGCTTGTTAGCTTTTTACAAGCTAGCAAGCTCCGTGCCGCCGATACATTTAGCCTCGCCACATCAGACCCGGTCAGAGTGGACCACGTGAAACTGTTCAAACAAATTCAATAGCGGCTTATAGACAGGAGCGGCTTATAGACAGGTGTGCTCAATAGTCCGGAAAATACGGTAATCGCAGGTATCTGGCTTGTCAATATGTAACAACTAAACTTGCTAAAAAGAGTTTATGTGAGTGCTAATCTGCATTTAAATTGTCATCACACACCTACATCACAAAGGTAAAAATGACCAAAGTGCATTTTCATAATTTCGTGGTCTTTGATGCCTTTTGAAATTCGCCAGCTGATGCTAATCAGGGACGTGTTGAGCATGTCATACTAATCAACTTCTAATATTTTGAGAGGATGAAGGCAATGACATTTGCTGCAGATCCAGAAGAACAGAGTTTAACCAGCGTGTAACAGCATCTCTCACTCATTCCCGACCACATCAAAGTGAAAATGTCCAGTGGTCGCCAAAGAAAAGCGCCATCACCTGAAATGTGGTGACGCTGAAGAGAAAGTCTTAGTCATCATAAAGATGTGACAAAATGTCAACCATGTCTGTCAACTGACTGTATGCTTGCCATTTTCTATTAAATGAAAAAAAGACAGATTACATAACTTCATCACATCACACAGCCAGGGTGACATTTAAAGCACACGTCCAGGTAAAAAAGAAAAAAAACTATGTTGGACAAATTTGAAGAGTGAATATGAACACAAAATGAAAGAAAAAGCCTTAGGAAGGCAGATTCTTCTGCAACATGTTTCTGATGTCGCAGTGGGACACATACAAGGCTGAGGCTGAAACACAACAAGAATTGCAGTAAACAACCTTCATCAGTTTATCAAAACTGCACCTGGAGAGTAGTGAGAGAGGGAGTCGTAGCTGCTGTTTTCCCCACAGTCTTCTCTCCAGTTGTCCCAGATTTTGCAGAACTTGCTGACCCGATTTACTGATTGGACATGAGCCTGTTGAACTGTTAAGGAGCAGACTAGTCCTGCTTGCATTATGAAATAAGTGTGACCTTGTAGATCTCTGACTTGTGTTAAAAGCACTGACACAGATATTTATACAAGTCGTTCTGGATTCAGACACAGAATATATGTTTGTGCAACAACATAAAGGGTGTTGATTTATTTTGATTTATTATTATTATTATTATTATTATTATTTTTTAAATCACATGATATAATCTGTGGTCAGGCCAGGACTTTCTGCAACTTTAAACAATAATTCAAAGTAGGGCTGTCAAAATTAATGCATTAATCAATCAATTAATCTGTCATCATGATTAATTTGATTAATAATTTTAATGCAATTAATCCATCTGCAGGACAGAATGACTCTGAACGTCTCTGGCAATGCATTTCAAGCAGTTTGTCCAAGTGGAGTTGCTGGTACACATGTACAAATAGGCAGGTAATCCTGTGGTGACAGGCAGCAGAACCAACCAATAAAAATGGAGGGTGCTAAACAGCACGTTGGCCTCTCCGTAGGAAATTTGAATACAAAAAATTCAAGACAGAATAGTTGACTGACACTCTGAAGGAAGAAGTTTTCTTTTCACTGAAGCACTTTCATCTTAAAATACCACATTAACACAAATCATACATTAGCACATACTGCTATTACTTCGGCTAACGCATCACCCAGCTTGCAACAAGCCACGCTCATGCAAAATGAAATGCGATTAATATAGATTAAAAAGTAACCATATTTAATCGTGATTAATCGAAATTAATCCACAGCAGCCCTGTGAATAATCTGATTAAAAAATATAATAGCACTGATTCAAAGCTAAAACACCAAGTAATATTATGTGTTGAATATCTTGTTTGCTATTATCACACTAAACACACTACACACATGCTAAAGCTGCCCGCAGTCTCGTGCATGTCAGCAAACCGTGTCATGCTAATGACAATTTACTGCCAGAACTAATGCAGAGTGATCAGGTCAGCCGGCAAGTGGTCCCTGATGGACATCCCAAATGCAGTTAGCAAAATAGCTGTTCCTGGAGGCTAATTTATAAATTATTCATGTAAACATGACATTTTTTCCAAATGCTCTCAGGACCCAGCACTCACACCCGGTCTAACACTTTTTTGTGTAAGTTTTCATTCCCTTGAAACCGAGGAGTGAAAAGTTAGCAAACAGTAGCCACAATAACAAGGAAAACACTCCAGGTTGGATTAAAGTTTTTTACTGAAAGATGTTACTTTAAAGTTGTAGAATTAAATGTTTGGTGTTAACTGTGCAGAATCCAAAATCAACCAAGTAACATGTAATTTTACAAACTACAGTTTCACATTCACTTTGTGACGGCTGTCCTGTGTTGTCTGTTGTCCTGTGTGTGTGTGTGTGTGTGTGTGTGTGTGTGTGTGTGTGTGTGTGTGTGTGTGTGCACTTCCTCACAGGTACCTGGTGGGCAGATCTTATTACCGTGACCTGGCCAGTCTCATGAGCATCTAAGACCTCCCTCTTCTTCACCTCTAGCAGCAGCATCAGTTTAGCTCCACTACACACAACACCTTACACCCACCACCCAACATTCACACCGATATCAAACTAACACGACTCATAACCTTAAATATCATTTGTGTTAGGTTATCTTTTGTAAATGAATGGGAAACCTGTGTCTTTCTTAGCTTATTGTCATGAGTTGAGCCAATCATGACACTGAAAATGCAAGATAGAAAATATGAAATATATTAAGAGCTAACATTCAAACCATCATTTGTCTAAATAAATAAATAAATTAGTTGCATGTTCAAACTGCTTAATTGTAGATTTGCCACTTCACCATTTCATATCTATGCCAGTTGATTTTAGGGCAAACACAGTAAACTTCACAGTAAAATAAAGATTGTATAAAATACTAAAAGTAACATAATAACTTTGAACTTGTCAGGCTATAATCAGGCCAGAGCTGCTAAACTGTCAAAAACCCCACACCTTAACTGTCATCTGCTGGTGTTCTCCAGCATCGCCATGTGCTCGTACATATTCATGAAGACAGCGAGAGAGAGAGGGAGAGAGAGAGGGAGAGGTGGAGTGTTGCTTCTCACCCTTTGTGAGTGAGCGTAATCGCTGTTGACACAGCGTTCTTCTCTTATAACAGCCACTCATTCACAGCCCCCAATACATTTAGACCAGCTCTCTTATGAATACTGATGACTACAGTTAGGAGCCGGTGATGATGATGATGATGATGACTGTCAAGCATAAGCAGATTGAGGCTGGGAAAAGTTTATGTGCTGGTGATCTTTAAAGGAGGCTTAATGACCTGTGATGTTATTGCCATAATGTGTGTCAGGTGGTGTTGTCTCTTTTTGTCTGAACCTTCTGTCTCTTAAGAGATCGTTACACTTCAATAACATGTACGTTTTTGTCTGGATGATTTTTTTTTTAATTTAAGGAATAGTTTAATTAGTATTGCTGGAAATGAGCTTATCACAAACTATTCTCCCAAAGTAATAATATCAAATCATTCACAAGAAACTTCTTTCTGCGAAAATCTTTCTAAAAACACAAATTCACACTGAGAGGTCTGCGCTCCCTTGACAACATAACAAAGGGAGCACATGCAAAGATTCATTCTCAAAAAGATTGAGTTCAACGTGCCCACACGATTTGAATTTCAGTTTGCTAAAGATATCCTGATGTCAGCTGCCAGCTGCTGCCAGGTTACTCAGTGTTTACTTACACTAGTTTATTTCAAGGTAAGATGCCATCATTTTTCCTTCTTCCTTTAATTTTTGTATTTGGTATTTTGGATTTCTAAACAGATAAATACATTAGGAAGGTCATAAAATCTGACAGATGGTAGCTCATTTATTATCCTTCTCATTAATCTACTAATTAAAATAATCTTGGCACCGACTTCTCGCTCTGTGTTCCATCAAAACACAACGTTCAGCCGCTCTATCACCACAACACAAAACCACAATTTTCAGATACTCTTGTCTTAGTATCATTACGCATTATCAACTTAATCATCTAGTATTATTTTAAAGAGTGCTATTTGCAATGAGACAATATAAGTGGTGAAACAGGAGAGAGTGTGTTGTGTGCCGACGTCTGCCCATCAGCAAAAGACCAGAGGCAGAGAAGGAAAATAAGCTAAAAGAGAAGGAAGAAGCATTAGACACGTTGCTCTGTGGATGTACTCATTAACTGGCATCAGTTCATTGCATAACTATGGACTTTCACAGATGAGGAACTTCTCAAACAATTCACACTCGCTCTGCTCCCAATTCGCAAAATGAGCGCAGCTGTTTTTTGCTCCCTTACATTCCCAAACTCAGACAGATCCATTAGACACCCCTGAGACCAGCTTTGTGTCGGCGTGTGTGCGTCAGACGCGCCGGCTCTGGCTGCCGTACATCACCGTCGCTCTGTTAAAATGGTGCCTAATGCAGAGCGACGCTGCTGGGCTGTAACCGCTCACTGATTCAATTTGAGGCAGCCGACTTCATGATGTCTAAGATGCAGCAACATCAATTTAAAACGCATGTGTTGGGGAAAAAAAAGTTGAGAGGGTAAACAGACAGAGGCTCGCTCGACTGGAAACGACAGATGTGACATGTATCGTTACTTGATCGTGTACTCTGTATACTTGTCTGAGATGCTTCACCTTAACTGCTCCCTCACTTTTCTGTATTCTTATCTCTACTATTAGGTATAAAATCTGGCTAATAAAGTTTTTTTTATACAGCATGGCGACAATATGTGTAAACCTTTCCAAGCAGAAGTATTGAGGTACTGTAGCTAATCTCCTGACTCATTATAGACGTCACAGGCGCTCCTGTGTCCCTTCTTCACCTGCAGCTGACAGGCGCTTCAGCAACGCGGGGAAAAAAATGTCAAGATATTTTTTCATGCAGCTGCTCTGAAAGCAGCATTAAAATCCTTTACTAAAACCACTGAATATGCAAACGCAGTGTACAGGTAGTAAAGAATTATTATAAGATAACACATGAGAGGATTAGTTCTGAATTTTTTTTTTACCATTTCAAGTTGTGGATGTGATGATGGTCATAAAACTGTGATGAAAACCACTGAAAAGCACATTATTCTCTTTAGATCACATACATTTATCACAGTATTTAACACTATGTACACGACTTTATTAGAAGAAGAAGAAGAAGAAGCCAGCATCATCCCACTATTGATGTTTCCTTCTTGGATTATGACGTGGATTAGATATGGAGGATTTAGGAGATAATGCAATTGATAAATAGCCAAATAGGACTGTGAAAAAAATACTATAAGTTCCTGAGCTACAGCAAAATAAAAACATACAGGAAAAACCTCTCACCTCTTCCATCTGTGAAGTTGCGTATGCTGAGGATGTTGTTGGCGTCTGGGTAGTGGTTCTGTTTGATGTAGGGAGTTTTCTCTGGTGTGTCCTGCAGCTGCATGGTCACTTCCTCCAGCTCCTTGTCCAACTTTTTTTTTTTTTTAAACAGAAAAACAGATTTATTTGTAGTTTAAGTAGTTTTGCTTGAATAAAAGTATCAATCTGAAACAGATTCTATAATAAATGATAAAGACGAGTGAGCACATTATGACCCAAAAACTGTTATAACCACAAGTTTGCATAAATTATTCACAGACCACACGGCTTAAATAGGCTACGAGGTTATCGACCAAATGTTACCGAGTGCATAGTTTGATCTTTGTTAAATCAATCGCTGCACACTGTAAACGGAGACACAGCCACTTTACTCATCCTGCAAAAATGTGTGAACAGCTTCATATTTGCCACAGTCATGAACAAAAGCAAGGTCAACAGACAAGCTGAGGTAATGTTTTTAAATTTACAAATGCACTGAAGATTGTTTCATTAATAATTACTAAATAGTTTCAGTTTTATTTTACTTTTCAGGTTCAGTGGAGATAAAGGATTTGCTCATGTCTCCTCCTCTGATTAAACCAGTGCTCAATGACTGTACCGTTAATTATGTTTAAACTCTCTCCCTCTCCTTTCTGTTGCATTTATAACCTTACTACCCACAGCACATTGTGTATCAGTTGGTAAATGTGATACATCAGGGGCTCAGACCTCTGTTATCCTCATGCGCAGGCGGTGGTTCTCAGTTTGAAGCCCGTCCAGTCGAGAAGTGTTGGGCTGGTTGACACTGGTGACAGAGGTGGAGGTCTTTGAGTCCTCTTTCTTCTGGTTCTGGGTTAACATTTTACGACGGGTCTGGGTGGCTGCATCTGGGTTTGTTCTCATGGTGATTAACTGGAAAAAGGGGGTTTTGGGTATTAGTCACAGCTGTGCTCTGGGATAAAATTACACGGGCGAAAAAAGCAACACATAACTGTTTATGCTGCATTTTTAGCTTTCAGGACTTAGCGAAGTGGGTGAGCAAACGTGGTGATAATTAAGTACTCGGGTTCATGTCAATGCACAGTCATCCACCAGTGCTCACACACACACGCACACACTCGCCTCATTCATACAAAAACTGACCTTGGGAACGAAGACCAGGCAGAGTGTGATGGTGCTACAAAAGATGATGACCAGTGCTACAATGCAGAACTGGACATTTGGCTGGTCCCTGGTTAGAAAAGACACGGCGGCACCGATGATGCACATGATGCCCACGTTGTACACACTCATGCCGATGTATTTGCTGTCATTCAGAGCAGGGATGCTCACGTTCCTGGTCTCCCACGCAAGGAAGCAGCCAAACAGCTAACAGGGAAAAGAGAAGACAAGGAAAAATAGATTCAGAGGAAGTTTGAGAGAAGGTTCAACAGACACGTCACATCCACCACAGAAAGTCTGAACTGGTTTCTCTGAGTGAATCCAGCTAAAAAAACAAAACAAAACAATATTCACCTGCAGCTGGACACCAAAAATGACTTTAAATAACAGAAAATACCCATCTCTTAAAGACACAATATTTATAATAATAAAGTACCCCTTTAACCCTCTTTGATCTTTGATATACAAAATACAGTTTGGAGCTTTAATGTTACATAAACCTTCATGTAATGTAAGGTTTGATGAAGGACATTTACACATGTAAAAATAACTAAACTGATAAACACACGTAGTCCATGTTTTGTTGTGAAAATGCCAATAATTGAAAATGCACAAAAATCACAAATAGAACAAGTGGTTTATTCGTAGTCACTAATTATATTAAATTACATCCAATTCAAGACAATAAACTTGAATAGTTTCATTTATAAACTATAAAAGAAATGTGAAACTATAATACAACTGTGGATTTATTATAATGTTTCATGAAAAAAAAACATTATTTTTACAGTCTTCATGTGTTTGATTTTCCATTAGATATGTAAATTCTATTTTAGTACACTTATTAATGTTAAGTAAATACAGAAAAAAATCGGTACAATACTAATATCATAAATTTGCATTTTTGGTTGCTCGAAGCTAAATAGTTATGAAGGAGAGGTCGTGAAGACGTTTAATTTCCCGTAGCTTTAGGAAACATTTAACAGGAAAACACAAAGAAAGTTCATTATATGATAATGTCTCAAAGAAGAGAAAAATAATCTAAGGAGGCTGGTTTAAAGCAGCTGGTGTTATGCCTGTAAAATGTTTAGTGGATTGTTTGTTTTGGTGGAACAGTAAAGTTGCAGCAGCAGCAGCCTCCTGAATAATTTACAGTGTGCTGTGTCAGGTGCTTCCAGGTCTAAATGAGAGTCAGAGGAATGACAAAGAGAAGAATTAAAAGAGCAGTCATCAAGGCTTAGTGCACCTCAGGTATGTGTGTGTGTGTGTGTGTGTGTGTGCAGAGATGACTCAAGCCTTAAAGCTGTTTTCTGCTGTGCAGTCCCTCTCTGTGCCTCATGCAGATGTGGGCGATTGTCAATCACTTCATTCAAATTTAATCTACCGCTACACTTCTTTGTTCCTGTCCTATTATTTTACATCAAAGCTCTTCATCTTGTTCCTCTACCATCTCCTCACTCCTTCCATCGCTCTGTTTTTGACTTTTTTTTGGTCATATTATTTCTACTCACTATTCCTCTGCCTAAGTCTCACTCCTTCCCTCTCACCTCATCATAAATGTAATAAATTTACAGTTGCTTTTGCCTCATGGAGATTTTAAAACACACAATATTAACAATGATAATATATAAATAAGTAAATATTCAGTTTTTGCCTGAAGTATCAACTGTACTCTGTGGATGAGCTTAGAATAATAAAGTTATTCAAATGAAATCAGTGAACACAACCAGTTAGTCAGCAGTAAATCAGAGCTGCTAATCTGTTGGGAGCTCAGTCATTCAGTTTGTTGCTGAGAGGAGATCTGTCATACCTATCTGTTCAGTTACTAACAGGAGCCAGTAGCTGGTTAGCTAAGCTTAGCATAAAGGAAACACAGTCTGACAACCTTAAAGCTCACTAATTATTATAACATGTTGTATTTTACTTGCTTCCAGAAGTAACGACATAAAAATAAATACAAAAGGAAAAATGTGTTGAAAAAAATGTCCAAATCATAAACTACAGCAATTTTTCATGATTAAAATGTTTAATTTTACAAATTTTACATATGATCTTATTTTTTTTTTTAGCTTTCCAATGTTTAATGAAGGTTATTATTATTGTAAAAACAATAAACCTGATGAAAATGCATGTATTCAACCTCTTAGTTGTGAAGAAGAAAGTCTATGTTTCAAATTTTAGAAATATAACCATAACAACAAACATAACAAATAGTTTAATCTATTAATATAAAATAAATATTTGGAGAAGTACATATTTCAACAACTTCTTTGAAAATCTTTGTCATTCACTGTTATGAATTGAAACTTCTAAATGTAGCATTTTAAATTTTTCAGACATGACCCCGCACTTTAAACAGGATCCTAATGGCCACATCAAATATCTCGACATGAAGGTGTCATTTCACCCATAAGCATACATATATATTCACATATCTTTGTCAGAAACTTTAAAGTAGGCACTTGAGGTTTCACACCTTTTGGAAATATGAATACATGCACATTTATGAGGCCATTACAAAACCCATCAGCAGACACATTTGTACAGTACATCTATAAAGCACTGAGTGTAAGTGTGCACTGATGTGAGTGTCCAAGCTGTGACTACACGATGAGATATTTTTGTGTTCAGTCCTCTCACCATTAGCAGTCCCTTGTAGGCATAGACGATCCCCAGCCAAATGCTCATGTTGGTGTTCTCACAGTGTTCCAGGAAGGGACGGATGGCAATATCTCGGCCTTGGGGGTCTGCCTGTTGACAACACAAACAAACAGGAAGATAGTTAAGTACAAACCCCAGAAAAGTACCTTAATAGTTTCTTGTTAAAAAATGTTTCATAAAAAGAAGAAATAATCTCCAGCAAGTAGCAAATTTCTATTTACAGTCAAGCAGGCAGCAAATGACTTTTCTTAGTAAGCTCGTGAAGACTTTGTTTTCACATTCAGGTACAAAGCCTCACAGCCTGTCTGCTGCCACTCTGAATGAATGGTGTCAGTGATCAGACATCCAGGTGTGTAATCAAACTGTTTCCCATCACGGCCACTGAGCCTCTCCAAAGTCGGCTGAAGTTAAATTAATCTGTGCTTAGGATGCTAATGGGCACGACTAATGAAGCTTATTCATTAATGTGATTTACACCTCCTCCTTTCTTCCTTGTTTCTCACTCAGTCTTCGTCACGCTATCTCTCCATCCTGCCCGTCTCTCCTTCCTTTTTTCTTCCTTTTCTTCCAGCTTTCCTTTTATTTCCACTTGTCTTTCACACAGCTCGTGACACAGGTGACTTGCAGGGCAAATTAGCACCTGTGGTGGATATTAATACAGTAAAACACGTCATCACCCTTTTCCCTTCCTCACCCTCTCTGCTAGGCAGAGCTTTAAAAAGCCTTTAATAAGAGCATTAGCTTGGCCTGCATGGATTTATCTGAGACCACACCAATATATCAACTGTGAGACACCTGGGGCGAGGCTGGGCATAATGCCATGCTGCTCTGGAAGTGTGTGTGTGTGAGTGTGTGTGTGCATGCGCATGTGTGTGTGTGTGTACAGGCATCTACAGTACGGTGCTTGATTCGCTGAAATTCAGGTTAGATTCAAATTCCAAGAGGGAGAGAGAGATTAAAAAAAAATGAAAGAAAAGCAAAAGAGAGAGGGTGTGCACTGAAAAGATAGCACCATATGTTCTGTCCTCATACACAGCACACTGACTGTGTACTGTGGATTATACTCATGTGAATGTTCTCGACCATTGATAAATATACACCTACGCATGCACATGACTGTAGGTGCTGCAAAATGCCTCTTGCTCCAGTCATCCTGACCTGCATGTTCTCCCTTCAGCTCACATTAATGGAGATTACAGCTATTCAGACTTTCCTCTGTGACCTTGATGGATTTACATTAGTGGTTCTCCATAGGATGATTACTTAAAATGGAAAATTGCTGCTTAAAGAGCCGCACTGATTCACCTAAAAGAGATGAAGAAAAATAGGCTGCTACCATATAATTTCTGAATATCCTTGACATGTTCTATTATAGTACAGTTTTCGAGCTCTAATTCCCATGTCTCTGCCTTAGAAATACAACTTTCACAGTGTTCCTCATCCCCCTTCCACTCGCCGTCTTTCAACATTTAACTCCGCGCAGGATTACGTATGCAGTTATACATCACACGCCGCTTTCAAAAGAGACACCTCAACAACGTAGCAGGCGGGAACCCCACAACTCAGATGTGGAGTCAACTTTTCCCCCATCTTCCAAAGCTGTGATGTCTCAAAACAGAAGCACATTAAAGAGTGAGCACTGCTTCGGTGGCAGCGAGTTCACACACTTTGTCAAAGCACTCTTGTAACCCCATCTGAGAGTTCCCGTGGCAACCGCGTGCTTGGTGTCGCTCATGTCTGTGAATATTCTGGGACTTAAGTTTTGGATTCTTGTTAGCTTTGGGTGGAGGTCTGATAGAAGTGGATTTGTGCCTTAAGAGCCATCAAGGAGGTGGAAACAGGAAACTGGGACAGGAGATGACGCACAGACAGACCTTTTTTTTTACAAGGAACCACAATTAGTTGACACAGTACAGATCTAAAACTGAAATATGACATTTTCATCGTACAGCTGAAGGTAACTTCTTCATAAAAAAAATATTTTCCAACCTATTTATAATCTGAGCCATGTGTTGGGACTGAGCATGAGAAAATCTACCCATCAGTTATGCATGAGATGTTCTGGTTTGGCCAAGTCTCTGGGCACTAGCAGGTTGCATGACTCACTCGAGTCACAGGAAGTGATACAATTTTACATTTTCTGTAACAGTTAAAACAACTGGTCTGTAAGCTGCTGGTCACACTGGACTGGACAAGCTTGGTGTATCATGGAGGATGAAGTTCTTGTCCTTGTGTATTTATAGTCTTCATATGTGAAATACATAATGCTGTGGATTGTATCTGTTTAAGACAGTGATGGCTGTTTGACAAACTAGGTCAGTCTTGTAACATTTCTGTTGCACTTTCAAGATGTCTGAAGAGCTACAATGATGTAAAGGCTCGATATGCACAAGGAAAACACACTTGTTATATTGTATTCACCTTATGCTGTAACATATTCACTTACCGTATTTTCAGGACTATTGAGTGCACCTGTCTATACGCTGCTATTGAATTTATTCGAACAGTTTCATGTGGTCCACTCTGACTAGGTCTGACATGATGAGGCTAAATGTATCGGCGGTGCGGAGCTTGCTAGCTTGTAAAAAGCTAACGAGCTTCATGCTGCCAATACTGAGCCACACCGGTGTTTAAGCCACAGGGTTCAAAGCATTGGAAGAAAGTAGCAGCTTATAGTCCGGAAAATACGGTAATTATCTTTTAAGCACAAAGATGTGAAAATCATTTTATTTTCAAATAAGTATTAAAATTCATCAGTTTTTTGATATTGTAACTTGTCACTCCTCCTTCTCGTGATGCCATACAATCCCACAACCACTGAGACTGTTTTCATAAACATCCTAAATAATTAAATAAAACCTATTTAACTACGTTGAACTGACATGTCCCACAGGTGGTAGTTAGTGTTGCGATCTAGTGACTAGAAAAATGTCCATGCTTTCCTTACCTCTACATCTTCGTCATTCATGTGTATTTATGTTTTTGGCTGAGCAACCTCTTATTCCAGCAACAATGCTCCAGGAAGTCACACTTCTTGCAAATCTTTTTATTCATTCAATATGAGCGACACATTCTGCATCAGTGCTCTTTGCATAGTCGCAGCTCCAAGCAAACTTGTGTCACTAACAACTAAATGATAAGACAAAATGAGATATAATGCTTATTAGGCTTGGGTCTCTATCGCGGCAGAGCAGACAGGAGCTCTCGCCTTTTGGAGAAAAGCTGTCTGGGGAGTTGCCAGGCAACAGGGCTGTAGGCAGCAGGCGGCCCCAAAGTGGTGGTGATGGCGGTAAAAGTGCCGGTTCACTGTCATTTTTCACAGCATTAGCCCTCTAACGGGATCACTCTGGGAGGGCTGCAGCGGGCACAGTGCTGGCAGATTGTCTATGGAGAGATGGATCTAGATGTGGCGATGAAGGGAGTGATAGAGAAGAGGGAGCGAGACACAGAGGGTGGGATGAGAAGAAGATGGAAACAAGAGGTATGGATGGTGAAGCGAATGGAAGAAAATGCTGTTGATCCTATTTCCTCAAACAGAGGAAGAAACTCTATAAGGAAGACACAAGCGTAAAACAGTATGGACGCCAGTCATCTGAAAGAGCTATGGAGAGGTGGAGGTGAAGATTAGGGACAAGCAAGTATCCAACTCTCAGATGGAGAGGGGTTTACAAAAATAGAAACAGATGAAAATTCATTGTTGTTTCTTCTTGACTGAACTTGTTTGAGCCAATTCACTACACTTGGTTTTAAAAAGTGAAAAAAGCTGTCTCCTGAATAATTCAAGCAGAATTTGCATTATTAGCAATGTCTATTATTGCCTGTTTTGTCTTCCAGGTCCTATAACCAAGCTTGTAAATGGGATGCTGTTCAGCATTTGACTGTTTCCAGTTCCCATTGTTGCGTGGTAACTGGAAACTTTGTGCAAAAACAAAATGAATCATGAATGTGTTGAGGGACGCGTTCAAAAAACCTAAAACACATGATGTGCTTGAAGGATTTCTGCAACTTGGTTTGTGTTAAACTCACTAAACCCTCATTAATTTGCTGTAAGTTTGTTTCAGGTCATTTAAAGTCAGTTTTATTCATAAAGCCCATTTAAAAACATTTGCAAAAGTGCTGTACAGTTAAAATAGTAGGACAACAATGAAACAGTGAAAGCGTACAAATAGATCAAATCGATAAAATCAATAAAATCAATAAAATAAATAAGATAAATAAAATAATAGTGAAGTTAAAAGCCATGGTGTCACACTTAGTCTGGTTTAAAAGCTAAAGAGTAAAAAAATGTTTTTGTTAAATCCTGCATCTCTGTGTCTTCCTGTCTCTAAAATCACATCTGCTTATTTCTAAATATGTATCTCACTCTGATTACATGGTGACCTTTGACCTGTTGGAGAGCAGAGAGAGACAGACCGACATGTCAGTGTCATCTGCAGCTTCGAATGGAGGTGTGTGTGTGTGTGTGTGTGTGTGTGTGTGTGTGTGTGTGGGTGTGTGACAGCAACACTACATCACTCATACTGGAAATGACACCAGAGGAGATTCTACCCTGGTGAAAAAATCATGGCAAGATAAGGACAAAGATAGGTGTCATGGGTGGAGCTTTGGACTGTGGAAGTAATTTATGTCAGTGCAGAAAACAGACAAAAAAAAAAAAAAAAAACGAGAACAAAATGACTGTGATGAAAAATGACCGTGGAGAATAAGGCCGAGCGAATGAAAATGGGAATTACTGAGAAAAAACAGTCTACAACAGATTTATATTGTCCTCAAGGGAGACTGTAAAAGTTTTTAATCATAAAACACTGCATAAAATTACCGTGTTGTGATTACTCCAGGGATCAAATCGTTTACATTCAAGCCTGCTGAGCCTATTCGAAATCCTCTCTGAATAGTAAGCGATATTGTATATTAAACAGTAATTTTTTGATTTGTGATTGGAAATGTGTTGAATGTCAGCGGGTGGCATTGTGGTTTTTGCTCGTGCCCAGGGAACCAGTCCTGCCAACTGTTTGCCTGGGCACAGAGACAGGAAGAGAAACACACTGCTGTCCAATAGAGATGTCACACAAACGCGATATCCTGTGTAGCACCCGCACATTTTTCAGCATTTATCAAACGTCAGGAAGCGCTGTGTATACTGTACAACTGTTGATCAATGTAATCGTTGGTTACAGTGTTAGGAAGAACTGTAAGTCGTCAGCATATTTGGAGTCATAGAAAAGGATGGAGGATCTTATAGGAAAAAAAAAACATGAGATGATAAAAGGCATCCTGGCTCCACAGTAATCTGTAGGAAATCATCTGAAAAGCCGCCAGTCATGTTTTCACGAGCCCTCTATGACATTATGAACAGCAGTAATGGCCGTCAGACATGCAGATAGGAGGAGTGCATATCGGTGATTAGCTCAGCTGGTTGGACAGGGAGGATGACAAAGTGATGCCAGAAAGAAAGCGTTTGTATCCACTTTGGAGATATTTTCCCGCAGATTTACCCAAACAATGGTAACTGTGAAAAGTACACGTCAATCTGTTACTATAGCAGAGCGTCAAAGTCCAGTCAATCCCCTCTTGTTGCCTGTGTGACCTTAAATACAGCCGCTCTGATTTCACCTATCCCCACCAGAGCCTCCTATAATCCTGCTCTTTCAAACTCTTTCAGTGTTTGTCCTAAATTATGCAAACAGCTGCCTGGGACTCATGTAACTGTGATTGCTGTGCTTATGCAAACAAATTTCACCTCAAATTTATATTCTTCCAAAAAGTCTCTTTCCACTGTACAGTCTGGTCTGACACTGGCAGCAACAAAGCTTCAACCAAAATGACAAACAAAAGTTAATATCAAAAATAGACTGCTTAACAACTCATTTACAATTTTTTTTGATTTATATAAAATTGTATTGTATTGTATTTTTATATGAAATAGTAGTTTGTGTCCGACATTATTTCTCCACAAACTACTCACTTATTTAAACAGAGATTTGTGAAAACAGACTCAATCTAATAATGTAGCTTGTAGTGTGAACAACTTTACAGATGCACGAAATTGCTGTTGCTGAATCATGTATATTGCTTGTTTTAAATACCACTTTTCACACACAAATACAATTAATACGCTGTAGTGTACTGACAAATCTTCTGACTGACATCCTGCCATAAATAGTGAAGCTAAACACCTTTGCTTTACTTCAGAGGTGAAAGCAACTGAATTAATCACTTGATGAGGTTCACAACTTAAACATCAGAAGACAAACAATAGATGACGCACGAAAATGTCAAAGCATAAAAGCTATAAATGAAATCAGTGAAGTGGAGGTAGTGTTTATCTGCCAATCAAGTTCAAGTTACATTCAGTTTGCATTTTTCTGCCACAAGATGATTTTTTTCGTCTATGAAATTACTTTGATACTAATTTTTCTATGAATTTTTGATACAAATTAACAAATTTTTCTTTACAGATTATTTCCTCTAGCAGTTATGTGGAGATTTTATAATAAGATTTTTAAACACAACATTAATAATTCTACATTAAATGTTTCTTAAGTTGTGTAATGTTTCCTTTAGTGGTTTACTGAAAGAATAGGTGAAAGCATGTGAGAAATATTCTCAGCTGTAAAAAAAAACATCTCTAAGATTTGCTGGTATCAGTTTATTGCCATCT
>OOFC01018087.1:2393-12578 GCA_900323345.1 Pseudochromis fuscus
ATTATTATAAATATGAATCTAATAATAACACATTAAAGTACAATTTTGAATGTTGAAAAGTAGAATCTGAATAAAGCAACTATCAAATGTTTGGACTTCATTGGATTGGATTCAGTTAGATTTACAAGTGAAGGAAAAGGTATGAAATTTAAATAAAGTGTCTCAGAGGCAACATGTTACTCCACACTTTTCATGTCTCCACTTTTTTTCTGCAATGAAAACTCCTTCAATGAGTAGGTGTATTCAAACTTTTTACTGCTACTGTATAGTATTACACAAAGTTTTTCCCTGTACTCCTACTGCCTCTTGTCTGCTCTTTCTGTTACTTTCTAGTTTTTCCTGGAAAGAATTATTTTGTACAAATGCACAACTTTTGTCGTACGTATATGACCTGTGTTGTTAGCTGCATTACTGAGACATATTTGTCAGTTTCTTCATTTTCTAACACCCAAAACCAAATAACTTCATCAGTGAGATTCTCCTGTACACACTGTAGATGTATTTCTTTATATTCTCAGCTACAGGATGATGTTTATCAGACTTTTTCCCTCTTATTTGATTCAATTTGTGACATTTTAAAGTTTTAATGACTTTAGTTTGTTTACTTCTTTAGTTTATTTCCAGTAAATTTTGCAATATTTCCATCTTAAATGTAATGTAAGGAAGCATGAAATGAAAATACTGAACTTTTGTAACCTTAAAAAACAACAAATAAAAAATACCACCTGTCTTTGTTTATAAATTGATCCCAACCTCTTTGATGAGTCCCCATCTACACTATACATATACAGTAGGTAATGAAATGCACTGATTAGCATCCACTAATTTAAAGGATCTTCAATTCATCTCCTCTTACCTCTGCACTTGCATCAGCTGCTTAGAAATGCGTAAAGAAAAAATAGTTGTCTTCACCTGATTTAATAAGTTGAAGAAAAAAGAAAAGGCAGCCCATCTCTATGATAATTTTCTGAAATGCAAATTGCTTTATGGGCAGAATAAACGACGAGTGGAGCCTATAGAATCAGAAATGAGGTTTTGAAAGTTTGTAGGCTTTTTATGATCTTCGCTGCCAAGTAAACAATCACGCTGCAAAGTCAATAAGCCGGGCGTATGGGACATTAAATATCCACTAGTAATAAATACAAAATCGGCTTTATAACAAACAAATCTGCAGCCGCCGAGACAAAAATAAATATTGAATTATTGATTCGCGTATCATTTTCTGCCACAGTGAATAACTCATTTTAAATAATATCCATATCAAATCGATGTTGCCGTGCCGGTCTGCCTCTTGTGTTACAGTAACTCTGCCTCATATTAACATCCCTGCGTCCCCTTCCCCTTGCAGATCGTGGCCCGGGGCTGGTGTTTCGGGGACAAGGCGTACCTGAGGAGCAGCTGGAACATCCTGGACGGGATGCTGGTGCTTATTTCTGTCATCGACATCCTGGTGTCCCTCATCTCCAACTCGGGAACGAAGATCCTGGGGATGCTCAGAGTGCTGAGGCTGCTGAGGACCCTGAGGCCGCTACGGTAAATGGCTCATCCAGGGAAATTTATAGACAAACCAATAGACTAGAAGACAGGAAACCCGTCCTTGGACCTGTTGCACAGAATCATGAAATAAAATCTTCACCTTTCCTGCAATAAGATAGAAATCAGTAGCTAGTGGGTACTATTAAAAGGCCAGTGAAACAGAATAGGGAGCAAAGAGTTAGTCCATTACACTGTTAATACCATAGACTGTATAATAAATGGATGGAGCCTCCAAGTCTTAAAAATGTAGCAGTGCAAAAAGGTGCACTTCCTGGTTGCTCCAGGTTTCACACAGTGGGCAGTGTCCTTGGATATTTAGGGGTGTGATTAGTGTGATTGACAGGTCCAGTCTCCAGTGATTTACAGGTGGTTTAGAGGATCATTTACCAGTGAACTTGACTCTCGTATGCATTGGTTACCCAGATAGCAAAAATCATGCGGCCCAGATGTACCGTAACGTCTGGCCCAGATCCGGCAGACGGACTCGGGCCGGCGTCTTTACGCACACCGGCCCAATGGTGGCACGAATCCGGATGTGGCCCACATCAGGAAATTGACAGTAAAATGAGTGCGACTGTTGTGCGGATTTGCCAGTCTGAAGCCGGATCCGGCCCAGACTCAGCTGCTGTCTGGGTAGTGTCCAGGTTCAAGGGTCAGACCCGCCTCCTCACTCTTCCCTTTATATCCAAACATGGTCACTTCTGGTTCCACTAACCAGTGGGTGATGTCCTGTTAGTTTTGCCCATTTTTTATCCAGACTGAAACCCTTCATTTCCTATCCAGGCTTTTATTGTGAAATATTTGCAGGCATGCTTTTTAAGATGATATTTTATTTGTCCCACACTGGGAAAATTCTTCAAATTTCTTCAAAAAGGCAAGTCAAAGTTTTTTGGGTCTGGCCACTATGATGATATCAACCATGGTCCCAGCCATTATTTTGAAGGAAATACAGTATATACCTAAAATATCACCCACTCTAATCTCTGTTTAATTTGGTAGCTCCAATAGTCCATATAACTGTGAATGTAGTTGTTTTGTTTCTCATGGGGGTGGGAGCATCCTGTCAGTCCTGACATGTGACACCTTCAGGAGCTTTTTGGAGATTTCTGTGTATTTGTGTGTTTGTTTGCCTTTTTTTTTTTTTTAGCGTGCATTCATACACGAGTTATTGTCAGCGTGTACACAAATGCTCTGCTATGTTTATTTGAGCGGAAATAAGGCGGAAATCACCAATTTGGAGACTTGTTTTTATACTCACGTCTCCAAATATGTATGAGAAAGAGACAGAGAAAGAAGATTGTGCGTCTTTGTGTTGCATCTGACAGTCTCCTTACATGTTGTGCAGTCTTTTAACTGTGTGTGTGTGTTTTCATGTGTACATGTGGAGACATTTGCATGCGTGTGGCTTCACGCTCGACTTGCCTCGCATGCTCGCCGTCTCATCTCGTGAAGGGAAATGCTCTCCAGGCTTTGCCCTCTTTTGAATATTTATTGCAGTTCTCGGGAGGAGCACAAAAATCAAATGTTCGTTTTCATCCTGCCAAATTTATCCACTGATCACCACTGATCTTTTTCCCCATCCCTTTTTTTCTGCATTTTTGACTTTCAACCTTTGACATTAAAGGGAAATCTTTTGCAGAAACCGTGTTTGCTGTTTTCCAGCCTTCAAGGTGTTTTACTTTCTTCTTTAAGTTCACACCGTCATGTTTGTGTGTGTGAACTTGGTGTATTTGGAGTAAGTCTTCGTACTCTGTTTCATCTTTCCAGCACCCAAAAGTTGAGTTGAGTTTGAATTTGTTCTAGTGTTTTTACTTTGATAGGCACAATGCAGTATACAATATATCATGTTTTTTTTTTCACATGAAAGCAGTATTCACAACAGAAACAGAGGTGAAAACTTCAACAAAAAATAAATTGTGCATGCAAACATTTCACAATAAAAGCCTGGTGAAGAACTAAAGGGTTTGTATTCACTGTGTAATGCAGGAAATTACCATATTTTCCGTACTATAAGGGGCACCTAAAAGCCTTCAATTAATATAGAGGCTGGTTAACTTCTGTAGTTTAGGTAAATAAAGACCCCAGACACGGTTTGAGTATTCACAATAAAAGATCAAAATTAAAAACTACAAAAATAAGCTAGTTGTAATTAAGTAGAGTTTTAAAAGTTATGAAACGTCTTGTCTTGAATCTGATCCATCACATCCGCGTTAACAAAGGTTTGTATTACATTTTTCTAATAATATGAGCCAGTTTAAGACTTTGTACAACACATGTAATCTTTTATTCACCAACAGTGAAGTGAGGATACTTTATTTTCCCAAATGGTGGCACGGACCTTTAATTACCTCAACTGCAGTAACAGGCCTCTATATGAAGCCAGCTTGTATTAGAGGCATCACTTGATTTCTAATTTCATTTGATAAGTTCAGTTTTTATTCCAAAGCCTCATTTCTAGCCATCCTGCAACTTTCAAATTCAAAGCCTTGTACTGCTTCAGTGGAAGAAAACTTTCATTTCCTAACAGGGCTTTAATTGGACATGACAATATTAAAGGGAGACAAGGCAAAGTTACTTAAATGTACATTTGGATGAGATACTTACAAACCCACAATCACAGTAAACCAATAAGGTTCTGAAATCATTGCCTACTTTCCTGTTGTGGGATTTTTCTTATCTTAAAAATACCATTGTTATATTGAATTGAACTTAAAGTTAAGCGGTACAAACGTACTTAAGTCTTCTAGCTGTTCTTGTTTTTTTCCTGCTCTGTAATCTGGGACCAAACATTATCATTTCTTAATGGGGCTTTGTTTGTGTTGACTGTGGTTGAGGTCCTACCTCTAGGTGTTTGTGTTGACCACCATGTTTTATTATTGACTAGTATTAGGATTAGTTACCTTTATACAAAGTGCAGTAAACAGGAGGCCTCTCTGGATTCAGTTTTACAAGGTATTGGGCAGGTTGGACTTTTCACGCCTCTTGGACAACACGTCATAACGTTTCTGTTTCTTCATTCAATCCCAAACTGACTCTATATTGATGAGGACTCTGTGGAGACCAACTGTTGGAGGACTCCTTGTTCTTGTGGCCTCTTTACGACTATTGGTCACAAAGATGATGACGATGTGAACGTATAAAACAGACTCTATCTATACCTCCGAGTGTAGCTTCACTGCCACTGTGACGCTCATTGAAAAACGTAGCACACTAACCACTTAGAAGTGAAATGTTAATGTGACATTAAAGAATGAACTCGCTGTCAAACAAGAGGCTTTTTAATTAAATCTGGTGCAACTGTGACAAACTGAATACTTGAAAAGCGTTACCTGCCTCTAAGTGCAGCTGAATCCTCCGTCTCTAAGTCTTTCTGCTCTACGCCCTGCCTTATTTAATCCTCGGAGGGCAGCAAGGCTGAGGCTGTATTAATGTCGAGTAGGAAAGGTTTTAAAGTCAGATTAGAAAATATGAAGCACTTACAGGAGGAAATTGGACAAATTTCGAGCGCTGGGGAAATATTCCCGGGAGCAAAGGGCAAGTGTTTCTCTAGGGAGTGATGTCTTCAGTTTGAGAAAGATGCAAAATGGCAGAGAGAGAGGACGGGATTAGGAGGCTGTATGAAGACAGGCAGCGAAACAGGAGAGGATGGAGGGAGACAGAGAAATAAAAGAAGGAAAAGAAAGAGCTGAGCTGTGAGTAGCTCGGCTCTCTCCTCCGCTGAGGCTACAGATGAGTTACAGCCAAAGCAATAGTGTAAAATCATTTTTAAGGTAGTTATTAACTTTTAATCCAAAAGAGGAGCGCAGCATTAAAGGCTTTAACATATTAAGCTATAACTGTGCTGCTCTGGGTATATTGTATGGCTTGATTATAGTGGACCGCAGGTACTTAAAACCCTGTTAGAGATAATTCAGTCTGGTCAACATGGAGCAGAATTATTGCCTATTGAGTTATTGCTCGGCGAGCGACAACATTTATTGAGTAGCTACTGCAAAAACCCAATAGTTGTACATCGTTAAAAAGGCCTGTTTGACAAGACGCATTCAGGGTGACGTTTAAGCAAGTTTGAGTTTGCTTATTTCAGCTTAGTGCGGGAATTACAAAATGATACAACAATCGTAATAGGGGAATCGTTTTATACTGATATATAACAGAAAATGTGAACTTCTATGCTTGTGAGAAACAGACAAAGGCAGCATGTTTAGAGGCAACTCCTGTAGCTTGGATGTATAGAGTGTTTTTAGAAATGGACGAAGCAACTGGGTCCCAAAAATGAGGCAAATGTGAAGGTGTAAAAAAAGTGTAATACTCCCAACGATCACTAGAGGCTGAATCCAGGAAACTCCAACGGACCAGTTCCAAACTCATCATTTTCAATCCTGAAATACTCAGTCGGTACATTTTTTACAGGCTTCAAAAAGAGCAATAATTCAGGGGCGTGGTTAGCTTGATTGACAGGTCTGAAATCAAAAACAATGATCTCTAGTTCACTCCTCCCTTCATATACAAATATGGTCAATTCTCACTCCAAACAACCAACATGGCAACGTTCAAATACCAATTTTGTTGCTTCAAAAGACAAGTCCACAAACCAATGGGTGACGTCGCGCCTGGTTCGTCCATATTTATATGCAGTCTATGCTTTGATGACACAAATTGTCTCACAGTTTGACAGGATCTGGTCTGAAAATAGATGTAGATGTAGCTACAGTTAATCTGGGCCACCTAGCAATACTGTATCGTACTTCTTCATGTCCTAACTGAACTTGAAAAAGTATTATTTGCTCTACATGACCTGCAAAACAAATGTATCCCACAGGACTGAAATGTACAGGAAGTGGAGGTTCATGTTGGGCCATCTTTGTATCAGCCTGTTGTACTCAGCAGCAGTGGTTGTGATATCTTAGCTGCAGTTAAGGGACATTTTCACCATCACAGACCTGGTCCCTCCTGCTTTTGAGCCTAAATTGAAACCATTCTGCTTGTCTCCATGAAAAAAAATAGTTTGTCTGTGCAATACATGTAATTGGCTCATGTAACTCAATTAAGTTTTGGTAAATGTTTGCCACAGGCTGCTAAGACCTTGTAAGCAAGCAGCACAAGGTCTGGTTTCCTTGACATACAGTCTCTGTAAAACAAAACCAAACAAAAAGCAGTGGTTCTGATCCAAACTGGTGCAAATATGGATTCATTTGCAAAGTGACAAGTTTCTTCTACTGTACAGAACAAAACAAGGACCAGATTTGGATTGGTTTTGGCAAATGTTGAAATAAGGTCTTCACCAACCACTTCCAAGTTTTTGGTCACGGCAGTGTGACATGCTAACAACCTTTGTTTGGTTGCAACAGACCTGCAACATTAATATTATTTATTACGTTGTGCTGTGTTGATTAATAAAGTCATTGAACAACATCTCTGCATGAATTAGTCGAGTGAATTAACAGCTACCTGAATAATTTTACTACAACATGTGTAAACAAATCAAGTCAAATGTATTATTAATCTGGGTGATGCATTATGAGTCATTGAACTATTTGTTAGAGCGTGTCATTGACTCAAACATAAACCGGTACTTGGTTTAAAGCTGGATCACCAATCCAAAACAAGGACAAACAAGGATGTTTCAGCTCCTACTGTCTGTCAGATAACATACATGCTAGGTTAGCATATTGCACATTTCTTCCACTTAAAATGAATAAATGCAATTCAGTGTAATTGAGCTATGTTCTGGAAAAGACTTCAGTATTGTTGTCCTGTTAAAGTCAGTGTAAAACTATCTCAGTCAAGTGTAACTTTGCTTTGTGGTCCTTTAATTTTGTCTGACTGTTGTTGCATATACTTCACCTGCAAATGTTTCAAAATAAAAGCTCAGTTATGAAGTGTAAAGTTTCTTCTACTGAAATGCAAGGAGACTTTTTTAAATTGAAATGGTTGCATGAAGTGTTGGGCTTGAAAGACTCTAAAGTAACATTTCAACTACATGAACCTCTACTGGACTCGACTCGGCTCGACTCTCCTTTGGTACCAGGGTGGTTGTTTCTATTACAAATGTCCCTCCTCCTCCATGTAGCTGGTCGTCAGGTGAAGAAGGAGAAAGTTGATGAATTAATCTTCAGAATAATTGTTGTGGAGTCACAGAAAGAAGTTTGAAGATTAGTTGTTGTTTTAACTTCAAATATGTTGTTGATTAATTAAGTTAGAGCAGGGGTCTCCAACCTTTTTTAGGATGAGAGCTACATTCAAACAATAAACCAAGTCGCGAGCTACCTCTACTCTCCTTAATTATTTGTATTTTTTGCCAGGTACATATTTAGCACATTATTACATGCTTAGTTTTGTAAAGATAATTCGGTTCACATTCGGTTTGAAAACAATAGCCACCAGCCACCAAATGCACACACTCGCTACTGCTCATTAGGAGAGGCGGCAGCAAAGGTGATTGGTTGATATTCTTATTGGGTGGGGCAGGGGCAGTTTGTTTTATTGTTTTTATTTACTTTTGGATTTGCTTGGCGAGCTACTTATTGAGGGCCCGAGAGCTACCTGTTGGAGACCCCTGAGTTAGAGCCTGTTTAAAAACTTGCTCCAAGGTTTTTTATTGCAGTTTGGATTTTTTAAATGTTTTTCCCACATTGTAGAAACTTGTTATTCTGACTGTCTCTGTGCAGACTGGGTCGGCCTGCTGGTACAAACATGTCAATGACAATTCTGACCAATCACGTCTTAGTACCTGCTAGTACCTGGCCGGCCCCTTTTTTGGAACCGCATGAGAGCAGGTACTAGAAACGTGGTACCAGGGATGTTTTGGTACCATGTATTGGAAATGCGCTATCACACAGACTATCAAACAGCAATTTACAAGTACAGGCCTGCCTCTAATACGAGCCTGCCTCCAACAGAGGCCCGGCTGCACAGTCATGATAATATAAACTCCTAAACTTTACAGTTTAAACTGTTTTTCCTCCCAATTTCTCCACAATGTTCGTATCAAACGCACCACGAGGCAGACGCAGCTTTGTCATCCATAAAGCCTCCGAATTAGTTTCAGTATCAGCTTGTTGTCACCCCACTTCCATTGTGGCAGAAGCCGCTCACTGGGTGTTTGAATTAAATATGAGCTTGTCAGTGTTTTCCCCTCTGGCAGCTCAGTGCACGTGGGCTTCACACAGGCAGCGACGGAGCTGCCGATACAGGAATAATATTCGATCGACAGTCATTTATGTGCTCACGGGCTGAAATCCACGGCGGCTTGTCAGTGAGGAACCCGAGCTTTGGATGGTGTGTGTTGCAGTTAATGCTTGTGTGCACTGTGTGAGTGTTATTGCAGCAAGCAGGTGACTTGAATGTGTTTGTGTAGAGGAGGGAGTTGCTGTTTGTTTCTCATTAGAGGTATTAATGACGGGGATAGATTACACAAGAAAGGAGGGTCCCGGAGCGTGTGTGCGTGTTGGTTTAACACTACACACACACACACACACACTGAGTATTGTAGTCATTCATCAAGCCCACAACCTGAGCTGAGGGCTGACCTCAGGGAAGCCCACAAGTTAACACCCCGTGTCACCAAATGGCACTTTTATGTCACCCGACACCGCCTACACCTCATCGACATCCCAGAGGCCGCATCCCGGCCCCTCCCCCACCTCAGGGCGTCCATTAATTACACCTGCCACTGTCCTGTGCTTCACTGCAGGCGGCTTGATCTAAACAGCTTTGCGGTTGTGAAGGTCAGCGAGTTGACAACAGGTTACAACTGACAGACCCGCCGCCGCCGCCCTCCTGTTGGTTCAGCCTTCAGGCGTCACTTGATGATGATGTAATTATACAGAAGCTTCCATTGGGTAGTTAACAGGAGACCAGGTGGCCACGGCAACTAGGACTGTGTCTGAATGTCCACACTTTCCAGTCGTGTCCGAATTGCTTAAGCCGAAAAAAGCAGTGCACTCAAATTTTCCCACAATGCATCTTGAAAAGTAGTGAGCACCGATGGTCACTAGACAAGATGGTGGACCGGGAGCAGTGCGATGGCCTGTCTTCGGTGTCTAATTTTTATGATCAAAAGTTGAATTAGGGTCAGCAAAAACACCGAAAAATTCAAAACTGGTGGACGGAGGATGCCGCATAAGGGGTCGAGTGGCACGCCGCGAACATCAAAGAGGATTGATAAATGTAGAGATTTTATTTTATCTTTTAATTATTGAATATTAAAACAACAAGGAAAGAATGAAATGCAATATCACTGAGCAAATTCACATAAATAATTGGGTTTTCTTTTGGGTTTATATTTTTTCGTGAGCCGTAGTGGTCTGGTTACCATGGTGACCACTGGTGGTCACATGATCCAACGCCAGGAGAAAGTAGGGGGCTTCGTGTCCGAATCGCCAGCTGATTCAGAGCATTATATAGCTCACTATGTAGCTCGGCACTATATAGCAAACGAGGGGTTAGGGAATAGTGTGGACATTCGGACACAGCCCATGCGGAAGTGCAGCCTATCCAAATATGGTCACTTCTGGCTCCACAAAAAAAAAAAAACAACAATATGGCAACGTTCAAATACCAAACATTAGCAGGTAAACATCACATTAGCATCACCAATCTCTTGTATACAGTCCATGGGAACAACAGACTGCAGGCTAACAGTGCAAC
>OOFC01018089.1:0-84402 GCA_900323345.1 Pseudochromis fuscus
TGTCCCACACAGCACGAGCACACGGCTGTCGTTTTCAGCACGGGACACATCCTGCACCCTCTTTACTGCAATATGGCGACAGAGGTAAGAAACCCACTATCTCTGCTTTTGTTGTTCTGTGAGCAGAACCATGAGAGGGATCCCCTTCCTCCTCTGGCTGTTTACTCCTTAAGAAATGCAGGTTGAAAATGCGGTGCAGTAAACTGAATGTGTTGGTTGTTGTGCCTCCGTGTCTCTGTCTTATCGTGGATCGGATGGATGTTAATTCAGTTAAATATCGAAATCAGTTTGAAGTGTCGATAGTTACTTAACCTTATCTTTACACAAGAGCATCTTTCGTCTAAGCGCTTCAATTTATCTCACTTTCATCATTGTCTACAAGCTTGTAAAATAAAAAAATATATATCCTCCGATATGTAACTTTTAGAGTTTTTTTTTTTTAATTTTTATCACACGTATTGTTTTCTCTGTAAGAACCAGACCAGTGTCATTCAGTGGATAGAGGAGAACTCACAGCTGATGGGACTAATGAGAGTGCTGCTGATGATGGAGCAGTCAGCACCATGGACAGGGACAGTCTCCTCCTGTCTTTCCCTTTATCATTCTTTCTAATCAACTTGACTTGGGTTTCACCTTTGTACTTTATGAGCAACATATTGAAACATATTTCCACCCAGGTCTCTCGTGTTATACCCTTCTTATTCTTCATTTCCAACTCTACGTAAAGCATAATAAGCAGAAGACACATGGCAGATGTGGCATTGTTTAGACAGTGTCAGATCGTACAACTAGTTACTCCAAACAGCTTGAACTGCCCTTGCAAGTGTATTTTTAGCTTCTGCATTGCCTGGTAGCTCTCAGGGCCAACAGCACGTCTTCTTTCCCCCGCATCCCCTCCTTCTTGTGTCCTTGGTGAAGTCACCATAATGCAAAAGACATCGCTGCCTTAGTTATCATAATGATGATCTCACTTGAGGAGACAGCTATTACATTGATGCAAGTTTGGGACAGCTCACACTCAGGCATGCCATATATTATATACTTAAAACATCCAAATAATGAGTGTGTGAAGTTGCAATTCAGGCATAATGATGCTGCAGGTAAAGGTGCAGTGGACAGGAATGTGGGCAAGATTCATGATAATGTTTTTTTTTTTTTTTCCTGAGCCTGCAAGACATTGGCAGAGTGGCCCTGAAATCCTCTGGTGGTCTGCCAGTATCCCTGTCCGAGCCCCATCCATTACACGCACACACATGCATGCTCACAAACACATACAGTGTGTGGACCCAGGACAGATTTTATGTCCAAGGCCCATCAATTATCCATGGCATATTTAATGTGAACAGGCTGCAGCAGTTTGTAACCATCAGTGATTGGAGTATGAGATGAGCACCAGAGTTTGCTCCTATCCATGATTTTATCCATCTGTTTCTCTCTCTGTCTCTAATTCCTTGTCAGATCTTATATTAAAACTCATTCTATGACATTTATTGTAAGCCAAGTCAATGACTGCATTAAGTGACCAAGTAACAATCAGCTCATTCTGCAGACTGTTTGTGCTGCATGGATGGTCTCTAAATCCTCTCAGTCCACTGCTGCCAGATCTTCCTCTCAGTCTGTAGGTTAGCTCTGGCTCAAGTATTGCACCATTGAGGAATAATGTGTCAAAACTCAGTAATCATGTCAGAGACTGGCAGAGGCTTAGCTCCCTCCTGAAACAATGTTCCACCTTTAGCCAGCAAAAGGTTTCTTCTTCCAGCTTGAGTCCCCACAGTCACTGATCTTCCACCTAGATGTCATGGAAATTTCACTGTTTTGTCAACACTGTCTAAACATCATTGATTTATAGACCCCTGGCTAACCCAGCTTGGCAGTCAACATAAAAACTCTTGCTCTCACTGGCAGGGGACCAGTGATATTATGAAGGGATGAAAAGATAGAGCTGACAGTAAGAAAAATGCTGAAAGAGCTTTGAGAGACAAGAATGAAGCGGCTAACTCTGGGTGCATTTGCTGTGCATGCTGTAATATTGTGTGTGCCATTTGCAATGTCTGCCCACTGGCAGCACTCAGCCATGTTGTTGCTATGTGTGCCTTGAGTCGGAGTGACTTAACTAGGAAACATATCATGCAATGAGACTCACACAAACCCACAGATTCAGATTGGAGGACTTTATGAGGGGGATGGTACCAGAGGATAGGAATTAATATTACAAAGAAACAATGTTAATACTGCTAATCTTTTTCATTTCTGCACTATCATTGGTTTTGAGAGGTCATTATGTGCTATCTTTTCCTCTTGGTTTCAATTTGATTTGTCTGCCCAGCCAGCAGCTATTTCTGCTCATTCAATGTGAGATGTATGATTTTTGGTTCACCGGTGTAATTTTCCCAGATGAAGCCCTCATGATAAGACTTTTTTCAAATTAAACTGTGCAGAGGTTGGTAACAAGTTGCATGTAGATTTACAGTTTCTTAAATTCAAAGCAGTTTTTAGGATTTTTCACATTGTTGATGTTGCTTCTGTGTTTAATCCATCTGTAAACAAATGTTAACTAACCTAGAAGTAATGGATACGTGGGTGGAAAGAAGTCAGGCAGTGCAGCACGATGCTCAGCTTCTTAATAGAGTCCTGTGTGATCAGTATGACACTTTAACATTGCTGTCTGCCTGTGTACTATATTTAGATCCAGGAATAGACTGGATTTGAACCTTGATCTCCCACACAGGAGCGTAAACATCCCCTGTCTGCCAACAGAATTCCTTTATTTCCAAGGCATTAATGGACACAGACAACTCTGCCAGCAACACTAAAACCATGTGACCATAGAAATCTTTCACGAGGTCACTGGTATCAATGCAAAATAAGTGTTTTAGGGCTTTGGCAGATCAAAATGAGCAAGAAGTGTAATTTATTAATTTTAATCTGCAGAGAAGTACACGTTCGAATAACTACAACAAGACTAATCCTCTTTTATTTGACAATTTCTATGCAAGGAACAGTGACTGTCATGTTACAACCAACCTGGTCAATATAGAAGTGTACTGTGTGGATGTAGAGTTGGTGTGTGTGTTATGTGACTGCCATTCTGCACTGGGCCATTTTAAATAGAATAGAAGATACTTTATTGGGGGAAATTCAATGGGAAACATGGGTTTGGTTAAAACTGTCATTTCATTGGTCAAACAAGTTTACTAATTGTTTAAGATGACTATTTCACTCAGTTTGTTTGTTTTGAAATGGGTGCATTTATGTAGCACTTTTTCACCTCAGCTTAGGTCCCAAGAGCACTTTACAAGTCATTTTTTGCCTTTCATTCTCACACACACACACACACACACACACACACACACACACACCCACCAATGGCTACACAGCTGATATGCAAGGTGCTAGCCACCATCAGGAGCAACCTAGGGCTCCGTGTCTTGCTCAAAGAAACTTCAGTGTGTGGACAGAAGTAGCCAGGGATTGAACCCCGACTATTGCCAATTGTGGACAACCCACTCTAACACCTGACCCACAACCACCCTGGATTCTCAGATAACCAGAAACAAAAAAAGAAACCTACACAAAAACCAAAACAATGGAGCAAAATAAAAAAGCAAAAAGACCTTTAGAGAAGAGGAACACCTTTACAGAGCTCTGTTCTCTGAATATACGAAAGGTGCAGATGGTTGATGCCGTCAACTGTCTCATCTCACACTGTGACAAGACATAAACAGGCATGATCGCTGTTGCCACTCAACATAAGGAAGCAGTAGCACACAGAGAGGTTACAAAAGTTAATGTCTCTCATCTAGTCAGCCAGAGTCTCTCCAGCATTTAGCCAGTTAGAGTTTAACACAGTGTTTTGAGTTCATTAAAACCAGGGAGTGGTGTGTGAGTTGTCGTTGTCCTGCGTTACAGAAAAGTTTGTCCCACTGGCCTGAATACAGTGCACATGACAGTGCACAGCAAGCTGGCGAGCTTCACTCAGAAAACTCTGGACTGGACCCAAAACCACTGTCAGCTAAAACACTGGCATCAGCTCTGGTATTTCCCGCAAGTGTTTAAGCCTTAGGCAGCGTTTGTCATTCAGATACAAGCAAAGTGCAATGGACTACGGAGTCCTTCGTCCAATCAGAATCGTAGAGTTATATACACATACTTAGTGTATTTACTTGGTAGTGTACTATTGTAGAACAACACAATACAAAACTACAGTTAAAATGTGTTTGCTGTCCTTTCTTTTGTCCATCCATCCTTTTTATTTCATCTCATGCTGAAAACTTTCCCTATTTCTGTTTTAAATTGTTAAATTTTTCCGTTCTTCTCTCTCCAGTAAATATTTTCTTAAACAAAAAATGTCCTTTTGTCCAACTCTTTCTTTTCAACATCTTAACTTCTTTATGACTTCCCTTTTTCTTTTTCATCGTCCTTCCTTTCTTTTCTTCCTGTGTTTATCTTTCATCATGTTCTTCTTTCTTGACTTTTTCTGTCCTATACTTCCCCTCCTATTATTTCTCGATGTCCTACTGTTATTACTTCCATATAGCTTTCTTTCAGATCTTTTGATGCGTTTGATCACACCTTTCTTCTTCTTTAATTTTTCTTTACCATGCTCCCTTTCCATGTTTTTTTCCTCTCTCTCAAATTTCCCTTTTTAATCCACAAACTGGACTAAAATAGAAAGTTTTCATCTGAAAACAAAACTAAACACTTACTTTGGATGTTTAAGTATTTTCTTTTTTACTTTCATATCTGTTTGAAGTAAACATGTTTAACCCACTCAAGTAAACATGTGACTGCAGGACATCTTTTAATAGAGCATTTCCCCCTGAGGTTTTGCTACTTATATAAAGGATCAAGTACTTCTCAATCAATGCACTACATCACATACATTGTTGTATGTACAGTACATACACCACCACATATACAAGTTTAATCCTAATAAACCTGACTCTCAACCAACTGATTGTAACTTGGATAAATGAAGCTCTGCCATGTGGTGATGATTGTTTCTATTAATAGAAAGACTTGTTGTTCATCATGATGGCCCCGAGATAATGTGGGAAAGAGGAGTGTGTGTCTGTGTGTGTGTGTTGGGGGGGGGGGTTAGAAAGACAGAGAAAGCAAAAAGGAAGGATATTAAAAGCTCTGGCTGTGAGATGATTGTGGCTGTTAGCAGATGAAAATAGCAGCTTGGATGCTATTCCTGGTTGTGAGTGATGTGAAAGGCTGGCACTGTACTGTGTCCTGAGTGACTGTCTTTGGCTTGTACATGCAAGTCACCTCATAAACCAGAAGGCTGCTTGGTTTCACACTGCTGCAGCTACCCAAACTTTGGCAGTGATATACATTGAATAACATGTAGTGAATAAAGACAACAGCTGCACAAATGTTAAACATATCATGTAAAATATGGTGTTTTTATAAAATTATTTGAGGTTGTGAAATAAATACAACCTCATATTTCTCACTTTATTTTCTCACACCCCTTTTTTGTTCCTCTCTCCCTCTTCCCCTCCCGTCCTCTCTCCACGCTCTTACAGTATCTCTAATTACCATCCTCTCGAGGAGAGTAATTTAGATCAGCAGGGGACAAGCTTACACTGGCCCACTTGCTTGCTGCTGTATGCTTCTGCGGGGAATGACTGTTTGGGTGTAAAACACACCACTCACCACCAAAGTGCTGTAAAGAGGAGTCTTTTAAAGTGTTATTACTGCAATTGGGCCTATTGACGCTGGAAGAATACAGTGAGAGTGCTAACTACTGTGAGTCTGCGCCGATGTTGATGTTGTAGCAGCGGAGCCCTGTTGCACCTGCGTTGTGAGGGAAAAACATAAATCAAATGCAAAATTGTCAGGAAATATTGAATAACACTATTCAAATATTGTATGGGGCTTGTTATTGAGGAGCTCTGTGTACAGTGGAAGCCTGTGTACGCATGCATTTGTATGTATTATACAGTAAATTGACAGAGTCTGTAGGTAAAGAAAATATTATTTGGTGCCAATAACACTCTGAAATAAAAAGCAATGCTACTTTTGTCCCTACATGCATGCAGATGTATTTAAAATGAACTCGTCTGTTTTCTCCCCTGTTTGTAACGTGGTAGTTCCACAACCTTCAGGAGCTGCGGCACAATGCATCGCTGGTAACAAAGGTGTTCATACAGAGAGACTACAGTGAAGGAACCGTGTGTCGATTCCAGACCAAGTTCCCCTCAGAGCTTGACAACAGGGTGAGCACAAACACACAGCCACATATACATATCCATGCAAATGCAATACCGTATTTTCCGGACTATAAGCTGCTACTTTTTTCCGACGCGTTGAACCCTGCGGCTTAAACAATGGTGTGGCTCATGTATTGGTGGCACGAAGCTCGTTGGCTTTTTACAAGCTAACAAGCTCCGTGCCGCCGATACATTTAGCGTCATCACATCAGACCCGGTCAGAGTGGACCACATGAAAAGATTAAATTCAATAGCGGCTTATAGACAGGTGCGCTCAATAGTCTGGAAAATACAGTACATTGGCACAACCCTAACACATCTGAAGTAGCTCTCACAGACCCCTGATAAGATGATGGATATTACCTTGTTCATTAACTTCTGCTTGCAAGCAAATGCCCGCTCCAGTGTTGATCCTCACAATAATAAAATCGCTGTAAAACATAATTAAGTATAATAACAAAATACAATTACATTGCACAGTGCACTTTCCATCCCACCCACAGATGGATACACACCTTTGCAGCATGAGTGACCTTTAAAGTTCTGCACTTCTAACTCTGCAGAGTAAAGTGTCACAGCTATATTGAATCTACGTGTGCTCATAAGAAAACTAAAGCAGAAGAAAAACTCACAGTGCCTTTATTCTCACACTGGGCACTGACAGAGAGGATGCTATTTATTTAAGGTGCAAATGAGCTCTTTTTACTTTGCTGTTTTAGCCCCTTGTTGTAGATTTGTTGAGCAATTAGCATCTGAAGCAGACAGTCTCCACACAGAGCAAAATAATAATAATAATAAAAAACATAAGCACAGAGGGAAACCGTGTGAGTCGGTGTAAAAGGGCCATTAGGAAACCCTTTTTAAATCTGCATCTATTCATCGTAAATGTTTTCTGTCAGATCCTCGAACCCTCACCCATTGCTGTCGTCCATCAAAGTCATTTTTCATCTCACCCTAAAGTTTTTCCATTTTCTTCAACTAAGGTGTGTTTCTAAATTGCCTGAGAAAATAGTATTTGGGGTTGAGCAGAATGCAGCGGGTGTGTTTGGCAGGTTGTTTTGTAGCTGAACAGCTTGCTCCCACAGTTACACCAGAACACTTCTTTACTTGTGCAGTCCTTATGGTGTGTGTGTTCCTTCATATCCCTCTGTGGATGTTTGCCTGTGTTTGTAAGTAGATTGAACGAACCTTGCTCGAGGAGACGGTGAAGACCCTGAACTCTTATTATGTGGAGGCAGAAAAGATTGGAGGTCAGTCGTACCTGGAAGGATGTCTGGCTTGTGCAACAGCTTACATCATCTTCCTCTGCATGGAAACACGCTACGAGAAGGTAATAAATCTGTGCACACCTACAAAAACTTCCCATATATGACCAGAGAGTCAACAAGTTGTGTTTACTGACAAAAAGACAGGTTTTACTTAAACAACACATTCATTCATTTAGAAGAGATGGCAGAAATTGAAAACAGGGAAAACTCCAAGTCTTAAACATTTTTACTTTTCAGTTTGTTTACCAGAAACAGCTTCTTGTTAGTTAGTGAGCTTAAATATTAATAAGTGATTTATTAATTTATTTATTAAAACTTGGACAAGCTAAGAATAACTGTGTATCCCTGCTTGTTTTGTTTTTTATCAACTCCTGAAACCAAGATGAAAATATTTCAGAAGTTATGGATTTTTGTGGTTTCAGCTTTACATTTTATCGAGCTTGTAGGTCAGCGTTAGATATTTTACATAAAATGCAATCATTACCCAAGAGCAGTCTGTAGATACATGTAGATACATCAAATGCATAAAGATCCTCTCTCTTACTAACATCCTATTGTGAGTTGCAATAAGCTACAGAGTCTATCCCGATCAACAGTGGGTGAAAGGCAGAGTGGAGGCATCCCAGGGCAGGTTATATTTCACACAGATAATTCATGTGGAGATAAACAGCTTTTAACACCCACAGTCACTCAACCGATCACACCCATCTGCTAAATATCCTGCTAGTACCGTGCATGGCTCTGACTTTGGGGGGAGGCCTCAGTCAGAAATCTGATTCAGTATCACGTAAATGAAAGGTGACCGCTCCATTGTAAAAATGAAAAAACAATAGGTGGTTTTTAACAAAATTTGAATGTATTGACTGAATCAGGATCCCATCCTTTGATCCTATCCACCCATTGCTCCCACACACACAAAACATTGAGTTGTGTGTTTTAATGCACTCTGGGTGTCTCAGATCCGAACACACATTTTCTGTGACTCGTTGAAAGAGGAAGCCAAAAAAAAACAAAGTTATGATTTGACACTCTCTGGCACAATGTTCCCCTCAGCTGCCCGTCCACTACTTTTTCAAACCCACATCTGAAGGCCACACCTGTGTGCCGGTGGGCAAGACATGCACATGAAATGTGGCATGACGTTTACCTCCAGAGCTACTGAGATGTCCATCGTGAGAAAGGGCAGGTGGTGAAACCTCCACTCGGCTGTGTTGCTGCTTCTTAGTCACTGAGATGGAACAAGAACACACGCATACATAACACAATCATATACGCCGACACAGTGAGCTTGATTAATCCTTTTGTGCTTTCTGTGTGTACCTGCCGGTCTTTCAGATGAAACTGGAGTGGCGTGAAGTTCCAGCATGCCTCCATGTTCTGATCTCTCTCACCCACAACATTCACCTTCCAAGTCTTGTTGCATTTTGTAAACATTTCTTTATCAAAGCAGTGCAGAGGTACTGGGAGCTTGACCAAGAAGCACAAAAGAACTTATTGCTGTGTTGAAGCCAAGCAGAAATGGTCGGATCTGAAGCTTCTTTCATCTCCCTGTCAGCTGGGTGCCGCTCCATTGAGATGCTGAGATGCTATCGCCTCCACAGGAGAGTTGTTTATTTGCTTGTTTAACTTAATCATCTTGGCATGACTGACGTTATGACTGACGATGATAAAATATACCCACCCAAGTCGATGCTGTGTGAGCATGTACACGTATGTGTGCCACACAACAGCGATCGAGAAACAGTGCAGAGCACCCAGAGTCCCCAGAGCCACAACATCAAAGGACACTGATTGCTCACAGCATGTCAGAACAGATACATGTGAGCACAAGTATTCATAAAACGTTCCTCATGCAACGTTTGTACCCCCCCCATCTCCTATTTTTCTTCTTTGACTATTGACAGGAACGTGGCTTTACACACAGTATAGGACTCACACAGACACATGTACACACACATGAACTCCTTTATATTGCACTTGGTAATATAAGCAGAGGATTGTGTGTACAACGCCACAGTCACAAAGCATTTCCCAGAAGGGCTGTCACACACATGCTGGTACAACAGAGGCACAGCTTGGATGCTTGACTGTCATATTGTTACACTGAGGAGGATTGAGCTGCCCTGAGAGCTCGCTAGCAAGTGAAAGGATTGGCCTTTTCCCTGGACCACAGTAAACCGATTAGTCAGGGCTTCACTCTGTGTCGCTGCCTCTTCACTGTGATGTTTGATTGAGTTTTTTAAACACAAACGACACAGTCCATATTGTGTTAGGAAATGTGTGAATATATTGTCATTGCTCCAAGTCAAATGTTAATTACTTCACGCTTATTATTTCACATATATCTGACTGATTTCAGGAAGTGCAGTGAAGCAAACCGCTGCTTTTAATGGTTTTGGTTCAGTTACATTTCACCAATAACCTTACTGCCTTAATGTTTTCCAGACTTTTCCAAGCAAAAGTTTCTTGTTCTTCTTCCAGTGTGATACAGAAAGAAGTATTCTTCTGTTGTTTAGTCTCCACGAGCAGGGGTCACTATATTAGCAGCTGTGCCTGCAGCTGTAACAGGCCTTTGACATCCCAGAGGAGCGCTGCTCAGTGTGTTGCTCGGTCTCTGTTGTTATAATCTCTCAAGGCTGAGTGCTGCAGTGACCTTTAGTTAACTTACAGAAGAGGATGTGAATCTGTCATGTTCAATAAATCAGTTAACGAATAAACACAAATGTGTTACATTCCAGTACAACACACTTCACACGATAATCGTAGCTTGTTACTATGGATGTGCATTTCTCACATTGAAGACAGTCTGAGTATCTAGAAACAAGAGCTTTGATAGATTTCAAAAACTCAAAGCAAATCGTTACAATGTGATGCAGGGCACTTTACCATTGGTTAAAGTAGTTCTTCACTTTCGTTTATTTCATTACAAGATAAAAGTTTGAGACAGTTGTAGAAAAGTGGCTTGGTTTTGATTGCCTTGGGTTTTATTGATATGTATTGTACTAATCACTAAGAAAACCATTTTTGTTATTTTATGACTTGATTGTGTTTATCTCTGCCATAGACGCAGGAAAAATGGGCATGTTTGTCTCACACAGACATGCTCAAACGCTTCACTTTGCCAGTTAGGATGAGAAATATGAAAATATGCGGCACTGAAAATTGTATGGATGAGGTCAGACAGGTTTTTTCCTCAAATTTAACGTTTTGCAAACAAAAACCTTGTTTAACTCCCACAATAGTCCCACATCAATACATCTGCAGTTTCTATGCTTCAGTAACCTGACTAGTAAATTGGGTCAATGTCCCATTCATATTTCATTTATATCGATCCAAGCATGCGGATTGGTGCACTGGTATCTTTACAAGAATTACCGATTCATAGCAGTTAATCTTTACATCCTTACTTGTTAGTGTTTGAATCTTCTCTGGTTATTTTAACATCCGGTAGAAAGTTTACTGGCACATTAAGCGACACTGAAAGGTTTTTTGGGAAGCTTCAAGGTTAGCCAGACTTCAGGTACACTCAACTGTGGTTTTACCTCCTGATGCAGTTGTAGATAATGGGGCTTAACTGTTTATAATAGATGCACAGATGTGCTTAAGATCAGGAGCGGTGGCAGCCTTCTCAGTGTATATGAGACCCAGTGGAGTGTGGTTTAGCCTGCTGACATGATTAGGCAGAGTGGAGAAGAGGCATGGTGCATCAGCATTGTTGGTGCCCACAGAGGCATAGCTGAGGCTGAACAACCTCTTCTAATGATACCACTTTAGCTAATAGCTGTCCATTTAGCATGACTGGCCATCAGTCTGCCGTCATTTTGTTGCTCTCACCAGCAACCTTGGACTACATCATGGTCCTTTGGTATCTTAGACACTATTCAAGTCTCCAGGGCAAACAGTGTGTGTAGCCTGTAATGCGTGGGAGACATGCTTGTTTGAATTTCTGTGCCAAGGCATGGTCTGAACCGCACAGATTCACCCCACTGCTGCTCTGTGGTTGTTACACAGTTGATGCAATACTCACTCGCAAAACTGAGAAATACATTCACTGCCAGTGCAAGCTAAATAAACTGTCCACTTCAGATTGTAGAGTGTTTCCAAATTGCCCCGACAGTTAACCAAGGCATGACATTTAGCCTGCGAGAGCCATCTTTTGAATTAGGATCTAAAGCTTCCAAGTGGAAAACTGAAAAAAGAAAAGTGCTCATGCTCATCAATTTTAGTAATTCAATTCATACACCCTTGCTTGACATGAGCAGCTTGGAAATATGTATAAAAAATAACTGCTGTACTAAGAGCATAATGGAATTACTTTGAGTTTGGATTATAACGCTCAGGAAAAATAAAGATGGGCGATGCTTCGAGAGAGTTGGTATCATATGCCGTATGCTAACTATGCACAGAAGGACTGCGAACTCATTTGTTCCATTTTTCATATTTTCCACTCAAAACAGTGCAGGAGGAAGTTAAAGTTACAGCCCACTTTTAGCCACTTTCACTTACATCGTTATTACATGTGACACAGAAGGCACTTTGAAAAGTAATATACAGGTAATGGATCCCTTGGAGGAATGTCTGCTCAGATTATTTTCTGTGAGGCTGCATGTTATGCCTGTGTTTTTGTGATCGTCCCTCCAATGGTTCTAATCAAATCTGGATTATCTCGACATGTACCTCTTTCCTTTTCTAATCCCTCTCCGCCCCCTGTTTTCTTTCAGGTACTGAAGAAGATATCAGGCTACATCCAGGAGCAGAATGAGAAGATCTACGCTCCAAGAGGTCTGCTGCTCACAGACCCCATAGAGAGAGGAATGAGGGTTGTATCCTTCACTTTATCTACAACTGTACACTTTTTTTTTCAAGCGTGAAACAAATAGATTATGTATATAGGATATAGGCATGGATGAAGATTGATAGAAGATGACAAGTGGAAGGACACGGGTAAGTATTATTGGAGCTGCTCGAAACATCTGGATTGGATAAATGGACAAGAAATGCCTCTTTCCTCACAAATTTCCATCAAGGTGCCCTTGTACAAGGCACTTAAAACTCCAGCAGCTGCAGAGTAGCTGTTCAATGGCCAGCTATTGTTCCCCAGAGTAAATGTAAAGCAGGACAGAGGGCTGAAAAACCTGCAACTGTCCTTTGATGAAGAGGGTAAAAAACAGGGTGATGTGGTCAGTGAGGAGCTTAAGATTTTGGTGATATTTTCTTTTCTCAAGCCACCCAAATGAAGATCTTTTCAAATATGTCGAGGTCTTCATGTGACTCACCATTTGTCCTTCTCTAGATGAGGTGCTATGTTTTCAGAAATGGCGAGCAGCATTTTTCTCTGTGTCAGTTGGAGGGATCCCAGTTCAGGCAGAAGGAGTGTGAGGATGTGTCCAGTGGACCATCACATAGGCCTGGCCCAGACCGGCTCAAAGAACAGGCTCCAAGTCAAAGGGCCAACCTATTACTAACACTTATTATTCAATATAGTCCTATACACTATGGTCTCTGTTTCTTAAAGGCCAGTTGAAGACCTCATTCTCCCACAAGACAGCATTACATGTGTCTCACTTGTGTTACTTGTTTTTGTACATTTTGTACTCTTTTGAACCTCCATAATGTTTTTATTACTAGTGAGCAATTTGAGTAAATGAAAGTCTTGTTTATCACATTGTGGCCCATCAGGCCTAATTAGATGATGTGCAGCTAAGGAGCACTTTCTTTTCATCCCTGTGTTTTTATCCCCCGTCAGTATGATGATCCTTGACAGTCATTGTGTCCTCAGCTGGAGGTCAGTGTGTTTGAAGATCGGGGCTCCGGAGGCTCCAGTCCGAGCAGCACCATGTCATCAGGCAGCAGCGCTCGATGACTGGAGGGGCAGCACCAGGCTTACGGGTACCACCACAGGGGCAGCGGGACACTTACCAACATCCGCATGCTGAAACATGAGAGCACCAGGTTCTAAGACAAGCAGAAAGAAAAAAGGCGAGGAGGTGATGCACAGCATTCACACTCTCCCTGCTGAGGCCTTCAATGTACCACCTCCAGAAGAGGACCTGGCTCACACAAACACGCTGGACACATAACAGAATAAACACAAGTGCAACAGAACCCACACATAGGCATTAGACACATACCAACATTCAGAGTGTGTCTGCGAGGGAATGTCCTTCACTCTGCAACAGCCATCCAAACCAAAATAATCATAGTTTTTTTATTCCAGTTTCTTCCATTCACCGTTTCTCTCATTCCATCACGTCTGTTTCCATGAGTCACACCATCTCTGTGTTATAGTTGATTTAACAGTCTTGATTAGACTGGATGTCAGTGAATGACTGTTTTCAGAGGGGTCTTTGTCACTGTGTCTGTCTGCTCATGCGTTGGCAGTGAGGTCTCAGGTCTGTGCAGCAGCTCTGAAATCTGAAAGGAGGAAAACTACCAGCCTCCAGGGAGACCCAGTGTTCTCCGTTCCTGCTGAATGACTGCATTTGTGTCAGGTGGTTGAGGTCAAGCCGATTTAAATGCTGGTAAATTGGGCCTACTGTTGGACGTCTCGCTTCTATGCTCTGTTCACATGCATTTGGCTTCAGTATCAAACGGCTGACAGAGAGCACCTTGAATTATTTGTACTTCTCATTCATAGCGGTGGACACTGGTGATCCACATCAGAGCTGTAGGTCCCACTTCTACACACTCACACACACTCTCTTCACACATACACACACATGCAAATGCACATAACTATGCCCACACACTCAGGTACAAGCGAGGGGGACATGTGTGCATTTACACTGACACACACCTGTGGCTAGTGGCTATGCATTCCTGCACACACACAGTTTCTGGCAGACGTGGAGCTGAAGTTGACCGAGCCAGACAATATTCTTTGTGGTCTCAGCTCATTGGGAACCCAAGCAGACCCAGGCCATGTGATGCCATGCTAGTTTCTCTTGGAAGTGAGTTAATGTATCTGGTGTGCTGTGGGTGTGTATGTGTCTGTGCCATCACTCCCAGCCTTGTGTGACATGAAAGCCTCCAGATCATTAGGAATACGTCAAAGATCAAGGATCAGTGCCCTAGTTGAGACCCGAACACACTCTGTCATATTTGGTTCTGAGAAAACTGAAAGAGTGTGTGGGTTGTTATCTCTACAGCTGTTTCATCTTTGACACACTATGGGTGTTAATGACAGATGTGTTTTTATATGTGAGTATAGGGCGAGTGCAGGAAAAACAAACCCACACAATTCACTACCTAAACCTCTTCTAGTCTGTTGATATGGCTGCCATGTAGATTCAGATTGTATATAATCATACAAAATCTGAAATAAAAAACAGCAGTGATTAAAAAGGGAATAAAATGTGGAACATCAAACATGCACACATTAAAAAATAACTAAAAAAGAGACTGATGCAGGTTAAGATTTCGCTTTTTGAAACAGTCTATCATCAGTCTTTCATTTTCAGTGAACTACAGTTGTAGCTCCCTCTAGGGTCAGACTGACAAAGTTCTGAACTTATGAAAAATAAAAAAAAAACAATTGACTCACACAAATTGAGTTTCGAGTCAACCTCACCATGATTCGGACCATTTCTTGCCCCCTAAAATCCATATAAAATAAATAATTTACACTAAACTCAGCAGAAACCTGACAAAATCCTCAGTACACACTCAGACAGTGCAGCCTGAGGAGCTTATATTCTGTCTCTCTTTGTAAAAATAGAGCATCCTGTCTGACTAATGTGTGTGTGTTTGGAGGTCGATGAGACAAAAGATCATTATGTAGGAAAAATGTTGATTCCCATAGACAGCACACCCACACAACATCTAACACAAGACAAGACCCTCTGAAAAATACAAACCTTGTTTCAGTGTCTCCATATTTTATTTTTACCACAGTTTCAGTCTTCTTCATTCATTTAGTGTTGTTGTTTTTTTTTTCATTCTGTTTCGCTTCCTTCATCATAACATTATTGAACTGGAGTGTAGCCCTTTTCCTCTTCTTATTTAGCTGTGGCTGAACCACTCAGCAGAGCCACTGCCTTCTAACCAGCCTTGTGTACTTTCACCAGAGCAGTGTCACTTTAAAATTAAACTACTCACTAGAAGGTTGTACTTCATTTCTGTGAATAGTTTAATTTCAACATTTTACTAACTGTCTGAAGCCACTCAGACGTTTTACCGCAGCAGTTGAGTTCAGTTGTGCTTGTGTTCAGCCTCCTGTGCTTTTTGATGCCTTCATGTTTCATCCCAGTGGAAAGGATATCCAACCTGGGGCTGATGGACTGACCAATTTAAAAATGACTCAACACTGCCAATCAGCAAATCAAGGAGCTCATTGGACAATGTATAAAGAAAAAACACTGAGTGTAAATGAACTGTACATGTTTGTCAGTGTTTATCCACACAGAGATAAAGAATTTTAAAGATGTCGGTGGAAATGCCATAAAGCTATTTAATTCCAAAACATCACTGTTGCCCAGTATTAGTCCCTGAATTCATGTTTAATGTTTTGATATTGTCTCAAATTTGGGCATCAAGTGAAAGAGCAGCTATAAAAGCGTATTGTCTGTGCAGCATAAGCTGCTGTGTAGTGTTGTCTGTGACGAGAAGGGTATGTTTGGTTTTGTCTGAAGTTTTGTTTAAAGTGTTAATACTGTAGCTTAGGATATTGTTAGTAACACTAACTATATGGAGGAGAAGAGAAGTGTGATGATGATGATTCTCAGGGCAAAAATCTAAAATGTGCCAAATTCAAAGGCTAAACTTCTTCAAGGGGAGGTTCACATTTGTAGCCATGCTAGCAGCTTTAGTGACGGTAATGTCTCTCAGATGACACACAGAAATACTTTAATTATTGGATGGATTAACAAAACATTTTGTGCAGACGTCCACTAAACCCAGAGGATGCAAAAAGTTCTCAGGCAAGGTATCGTAATGAAATTACTGATCAGATTTTCTTAAAGTGCCACCATGAGACACTTTTAGATGTATTCCCATGAGTTTTGCTTCACACATTGATTTGTCGCTCAGGATGAATTGTAATCATCAGGCACCATCGTGGGTCAACTGTGTTTTAACCTAAAAACCAAGCAGCATTGCTATGAACATCCTCTGTACTTTGTGTTTAGTAGTATTAACATCGTATGAATCTAAACTGAATAAGATTCTAACATTTTACCCACTAAAACCTGACACCATCATTGTATGATGATGCCAAAGTACAACCTCATAAAGCAGCTAGCATGGCTGTGGACTGTTAGTCTTATTTATGTCTCAAACCTAAAAAAATAAATAAAATAAATAATAATAATACATCTTAGTAATTCATAAAGATAAAAAAAATAAAAATACTTAAAAATCTTTTTAAATGGATGTAAAAAAGAAGTAAAGTGTACAATATTTGCTTTATGTACCTTGTTCTTTCAGAAATGTCTAATGAAGACAGTCCAGGGAGATATGATAAGATGTTAATGTATCCCTGTAAAAGATGTGCATTGAGATGTAAGTACATTATGAGGTTACACTTCAGCCTGTGTCATGTTATTTATCAAGCTACTCTCTTTGCCAAAACCTAGTTTGGGAGGAGAAGCTGAGATATAAAACCCCAGCCAAATGATGATGTACAGTCCATTTTAGTATGTATATTCTCACATGCCATGTATTTATCCTGTACTGTATTTGAGAGCAAGTCCATTCAGACTACATGGAATCATCAGTAAGCAGATGCTGTTTGTATGATATGCTGTTACAAGTGAGAGACTATTCTCTAATAGTGCAATATGATGTCTTCCTAAAAATATAACAGATGATGTGTAGAGTCTTGGTACTTTGAGTTCTCAGTTGTTTTGCTTCAGGGAGACTAAAAGTGCATTGATGTTTAATGCTGCATGATGTGTGTGTAAACAAAGTGACTACCAGATGACAAGAAGTGAAATCCCTGATCCACAAAGTCCTTGGTCGTGCTGCTGAGAAAGAGGAATTTAAGTCTTATCTTGATGCTATTTATGTGTTTACATTGAGTTGTTTACATATTAATTGAAATGAATTAATGTATTTTGCTTTCAGAGCTGATTATTATTCAAAGGCTTTGGGAGGGAAAGCCGTTTTAACTGCCTCCAAGAGATGAATAAAGTATCTGAGGAAGTTGGTGAAAAGAAAGTTGATGGTGACTGTTGTTAGTTTCCAACAAGGTATCATTCAAACTGTTGTTTAGAAACTCACTTCCTGCTGTGTCTCCACTCTGAGTCCATGAGAGGTTGGGATGTCTCACTTTCTCTTGTATCCACATTTCTCAGGTTATCCGCTGAGGGAAGCTGCACAGGTTACCTGAGGCCCACGTTCAGGTCATCTGCACTTCAACTCTTTGAGTCTATGTGCCTCAGTTTCCTTGACCTTTGCTTAGTTTGTAGCTGACACAGAAGGATCACTCTTGTTTTGTGTTGAGTTTTACAACTGCCTGCTCTGGGATGGAAAATGATCTCGCTTTTAATTATTTATTTTAATCTAATAAAGACAAAATAAAATAACAAAAAACAGATTATTTATAAAATAACATGGCAGAAATGAGCAAAGCGGATCCATTAAAAATGAGTAAAATCAAGAAAGGCTCTACAATAAAACTATGTCTTCGCTTCGGGACAACAGAAGATTTAACACAGCAAAACAATAAGGATGTGTTAGTAAATCTAAACTCATACAGAGACAACATTAACAGTCATTTGAACTTTGGTTAGTAACACTGTTTTGGTCTCCACCATCTACTAAGGGATGTATTTCTCTCTTTAGCTGCTACCTGCTCTTTTTATTGCATGTTGCTGGACAGGTATCTTGATGCGCAGGTTTTGATGCTTTACAAATTCATATTGTGGATTTTGCTGTTACCATCCAAACCATACCCACAGAAACTGATCAGTTTTGGTAAAATCTTCCTCTACCCATCAACTGTTCTTCACCAAAGTAATTTGTCTGTGAGTTCAGCAAAACAACATGAAAATATCTGCACCTTGTGCTTTTTTTAAATCATATGATTTGGACTCATGAAGAATTTATTTGAAATGCAATATGCTCTTTGAGTAGAAACCACATCCTTTGTGACTTATTGTACATTTCGTAGCAAAGGAGACGCTGGAAGAAAAGTCGGATGTAAATTCATGAATGCACCAAATCACAGGTCCATATTATATGTGAACTGCTTGGTAACACAGTTAACCAGCTTCTTTCATTTAACAGTTTTTGCAGACCATGCAGACTGCCTTTTATTGTGATGTGTGTGTGTGTGTGTGCGTGTGTGTGCGTGTGTGTGTATGTGTGTATGTGTGAGTTGTGTGTGTGTGTGTGTGTGTGTGTGTGTGCGCACGTGTATAAGAGGTGTACAGTAGATCCATCATAGCCTGCTCATAAGGCAAAAAAATTAGTGATAACATTCTGGCAGATGCTGAGGCTTAGTTAAGATCACAAGAGTGGAGACGGAGGAGGAGCGGTGAGAGTGAACTGATATTTCTCAAAGACAGCGGAGGAGTGAAGAAACATCTCAACACCTGTGGCCAAAGGTCACGCTCACGCTAACAAGCTGCTCCCTGCTTCTACACAGACCTCCTTTCTTCCTTGAAGACTTTTTTCTCCTCTACCTTTTGCTGGAAGGTTGTTGTTACAATTGTTTTGATTTTCCAAGTTCTTATATTTGTTGTCCTTTGGCAGCACAACGCTGTTTATTTCCATTCTACTTCCTCCACACCCTTCCTGCTCTTTCATTCCTTGTTCTCTCGACAGTCAAAAGGTGGCCTGTTTAACCATTCTTGCTATTTCTTTACTGTCTGAGTCACAGACGGCACGAACAGGAAAAAAAGTCACTTTCTGGTATTGATTGGTCAAAATGTTTATTCCTGTAAATGACAGAAAAATCAGCGTCTCACCGCTGCCTCCGTGTTCTGGAAATATTTTGACTGGCAGCGGTGGCTGGCACACACAGCAGACTCGCTACAGTGAAGTTTACCATTGTGTGCTTGCATGTAGTGCGTTAAACACGGAGCCCCACAGGAGAAGCTCTTGGCATCAGAAGAAATGTCATCATGTCTGTAGTGACATCAGAGGAGGATGTTCACTGCCACATTTTGCTCGTGATAGTCATCTGTGACTGAAATCAAACACGGATATACTTGCATAACTACAGGAATTCAGTGAGATAAATAATTTCCTAACCACATGAGGCAACAAAACTCTGGCTGTGCTCGTTCAGGCCCTCCAAACATTTATCCACATCTGTCCCAAGTCAAGATCACGGTGAGTTACGATTGTGCATTAAACCGCTGCAATGCAACAAACTGAAAGATTCAGTGCTACCGCTTCCCTCAAAACACAGACGCTCTGTGTCCCACCCACACGGAGCCTTTTGGCTTCTTGGTTGAACATGCATTGATGGTGAGTCTGATTTTGAACATTTGTTTTGAAATTTCGCTATAAAAACCACAGTGCTGAGACACTCTTTAAAGAGGTAAAACATGGGGAAAACAACAGGATTTGTGTCTGCTTTTGGCTGCACTTGATTTATTGTGTTTAGCCCATTTTTGGAGACACCCTTTTAAGTTGATCCCCCCCCAACTATTCTGCTGCCCCGCCTATTGGCTTTGGCATGAATATCCACTCAGTTTATTTAACCTCTGTGTGATTGACAGCTCTGGTGTTGCGTTTGCTGCTGGATCTCCCCCAAGTGCAGCCCAGAATGCTACACCAAACACAACGTTAAGCGTCCGAGGCTGGAAACGTGTGGTTCCAGTTAAAATGTCACTTCAGATCACATTGGTTAATTATGAGACAGAGGTTATTGTGTGTCGCTCCTCTTAGATCTATTGCTCAAGGAAAATAAATGGTGTCGTGTCAGTCAGTGCCCTGCCCTCCTAACTGCTTTTAAATGAATCAGGGATGAGATCCTGCAGAGTGCAGGGTTGAATCAGGGATAAAACTAACTTAGCTTTGAAACACCGAGTCTGTTTTCTGTGCTCAAACAAACACGTGGCCAAAACCAGAAGTTGCACACATTAGAATGAACCTTATCAACAATGTCTCCTCAGCACAGAGTCCTCCAGGGGTCAAGTTAGAAAAAAACAATCATCCATGGGAACAGTGGTGGACAAAGTACTCAACTTCAGCATTTGAGTCAAAGTACTGATACTCATGGTCAAATGTTATTCAACTACAAATAAAAGTTAATTGGTCAAAATGTTACTAAAGTACTTACTTTTAAAAATACTTAAATATTCTAAAGTACAGAGTACAAGGACATTTTCTAATACCAGTACATTGCTGTATTATTCTCAGTGCCCGAGTCAATCCCCGACTAACGTCTGCTTCCTGTTGATGTGGTATTTTAAACTGAAAGTGCTTCAATGAAAAGAAAACTCCTTCCTGCAAAGTGTGCATAATACTTTGTTGGTTGACTGTTCGGTCTTGCTTCTTTGTTTTCAAATCTCCCATCGAGAGCGCTAACATGCTGTTTAGCATTTTTTTTAAAAAAACATAAACCATGCTGTTTCCTGTCTTCCCTCTATATTGTTCGGTTCCGCTGCCGGTCACTTCCTGCCGATTTTCGCATGCGCGACGGTAACTCTACCTGGACACACTGCCTGAAACACATTGCCAGCATAGACTGTGTATAAGGTAAGTAACGATACACTTCATGAGAATGTAGTGGAGTCCAAAGTACAATATTTGCCTTTGAAATGTAGCAGAGTGAAAGTAAAAGTTTCCAAAAAAACAAATACTCAAGTAAAGTACAGATACTCAAAAAATGTACTTAAGTACAGTACTCAAGTAAATGTACTCCGTTACTGTACACCCCTGTATATAATTCAGTAGGCCTCAAAAAGAGAAAGACTTAGGGGTGTGGTCAGTTTGATTGACAGGTCTGCTCTGTGATTTGTTAACATGGTAAATATTACACCTGCTAAACACCAAGTCTGATTTATTTCTGTTTCCTTGACCTCTGCTCCTCTCAGTCTGCAGGACGACACCATCTTGTGCAGGTTGTGTTTGACTTTCACCGTCTATCTCTGATTAAATCTAATTGCACTACATGCTCATGGTGGACCCCCCCTCAGAGCGCCGGGTGAGGAGCAGGGACACGGTGAGAATCAGATGCAGCAGCAGCAGCAGCAGAGAGACAGACCCACACAGACACAGACAGAGATGGTGGGGGTTTCAAGGCAGGCAATCAGTTTTCTTTTTGTGAGCGCTGGAGCGGGACTTGTGTCACCTGCAGACCAAACCCCATTTCCTCTGATTAAGTCCTTTGAAATATTCCATTTGTCAGTGTCACGGCCCCGACGCGTTGCTGCAGCGAGCAGCCAGCCATGTCTGTTGACTGTGTCATTCTCCAATTTACATCAGACACTGACAACATCATCATGTCCCTAATGTCCCCTTGGCTTGCTCTTGCTCAACCCTTCGCTCATGCTCTTTATTTCTCCGTTTTGTTTTTTTTTCCCCTTCTCTCTGATGCACCCGATCTGCATCCAGCTGCACGAGAAACCATCAGCTGTCTGGATCCACCGGTGATTTCCTCTGCAGAGTGAAGCACTTTGGATGGGGACGATCACCCAAACCTTAAGGGAGTTTTCCTTTTCAAAGTTTTTTTTTTGTGTCTGGAGTATCAACAGCTAACATCACTCAGCCCTCAAACTCTCCTGCGTGTGATCTAACCCCATTAACAGCCAATGTCTTTCCAGAAGCAGAGCCGGCATGGTTCAGAGAGGATGGAAATTTCAATCTCCCCTCTATCATTTTCCCTATCATTACTCCATTCGCCGCCATTTCTCTCCATCCTGAGTCCCGAGAGGGAGCGGAGCGCCTGAAAAGGAGGGCATCGTGCACTCTGTGCCCAACTTTAATATGAGTAGAGCAAAAAAAAAAAAAAGAGGAGAAGGGAGAGGGGGTGTTTATACATTATTAGGGGTCTATTATAAGGCAGCTATCACATTCTGCCTCTTCCTTTCATTCCCTCACTCTCCTGACAGGTAGCGGGCGGGCTGCCTTGATGACTAGACTCAATCACCTGTGACAGTTTTGATTTGATGTCACTCTCTGGGTCGCTCTATTTGTTTGAGCAGTTAAGAGGTAATTGTGTGACATTGGCGGTGGAAGACGTGCTTTGCCGGCGCACCCGCTGAACCGAGGGGACGAGTCGAGGGAGTGTGGCAATAATAAATGAGGGCTATTTTCCTCAGCATTCCCAGACTCTGTGTATGTGCGTGTCAGTGTGTATCGCAGACGTGTGTGTGTGTGTGTGTGTGTGTGTGTAGTTGATGGGGGGAACACGAAGGGGCGATGAGCCCCTCTACCCTGAGGGAATTCAACTGTGAGATGCACATTGAGGTCGCCTGCACCCACTCTTATCATCACTTTCACTGGTCTGAACACAATTGTTTCTGTGCATGGTTTTTTTTTTTTCTTTCAGATGAGTTTAGGTGTCACTCTGAGAAACTTCAAGCTCTCGAAACAATGACAGGTGCACGATTGTTTGTGCCTCTCTGTAGTTTTTGAATTGATTTCAACAACATGTTGAATCTTTAAGTCTTAAGTGTAGAAGATTTTTGTACAAACCAATTTGTGTGCTTATGATTACAACTGTTCAGCTACCACGGTAACATGAGCAACACAAGTCTTTTTTAAACTATTACATTTACCGTAACATCTCTATTACAGCCACAGTGAGATTTCAGCACGTTGAAGGTGTCTTCAGTGAAAACAGACAAAATAAAGATTTTTGCTGCCGTCTGTACAAATACACTGGAATTTGTTGCTTTTCAAACTATATAAAACATATAATACACACTTTTGGAAATATACAAACACATATCTGCATGAAATAAGAAAATAAATAAATATATAAAGAATATTCACTTCTGGAATATTGCACTAGAAACAATGTAACTTTTTCTGGTGTGGTGGTAGCTAATTAGCTGCTGGTAAAACTTTAAGAGTAACTATAATGTAAATGTTATTTTATCCTCTTACAGCTTCACAGTCCTACAACTCACTGCCTGTATCTCACCAGTGAAAACAACTGAGACAACTGAGAGCGTCCAGTCCTCTGTGGTGTCTTGTTTTAGTCCTTTTACAAAAGCTGAATTATTAAACCAAACAAACACAAGTGTCTTCTCTGGGCTTCATCAACAGTTTCCATAGTTGTCTCCTTGAATAAAGTTCCTATAAATGTTTCTGTATCATCATTTCAAAGTGGGGGTTTCATCATGCAGGTTGTCAGGGGTAGCGGGAAGGAGGACCCAAGTGCAGAAGTCCAAGTAAAAAGATCTTTAATTAATAAAAACCAACTGAAAGTACTGCATAATCATGGCAGGAAAAATACTATGAAGCTAACAAAAAACCAAAACTACAAAAAACGAGGTAACGAGGCACAATGACACACAGGTGGGATGAACAATCAGGGAACAGGTGTGACGAGACAAATCATGACAGGTGTGAGACAAGGCTGGGAAGGAAGGAAAGCTTTGACATCAGGAACAAGACTACAAAATAAAACAGGAAATGACATCACAACTGCAAATACACAGAATGATGATTGGATGTGGAAAGACAGACAAAAACCAAAACAGACATAGAAACCAGAAAAAGAAACAAGAGTAAATACAAAGAAATCATAACCATAATCAAAACCAACTTAAATGCATGGAATCATGACAGATGGCACTCCAAAAAAATTACTCTGTATATTTTATATTTTATCATTTTTCCTGTATTTCTTTTTTTTAAATATGTACAAATAAAATAAAATGATAACAATAGACTGAGAATTTACAAAAAAACATGAAAAACCTGCAATTGTGCACATATAACAATACATTAAAATGTGATAATGTGTTTTAAGTTTAATACTGTAAATAAAAAATAATTTAAGACAATTAGTGACACCTAAAATGAAGAATTGGTTCTGTAATTTGACGTACTGTAGATTTGTTTATTAATGGACAGATACAATCTTGTATAATTCTGAACCGTTTCATAATAAATGGTTGTTTTTATAAGTTAATATCCTTTATTACTATTACAAAGCCAAAAAAATGACACAAGATTTTATAGATAAATTTGAACAACAAATCATATTTCCATTTTGAAGTATTACTGTATTTTTATGAGTATTTTTACTGCCTCAGCTGCTGGGAAATGACAGTGTTTTGCTTTTTAACAGCGTAGATGAAAGGGAGTCACTTACCGTTAACATTTCACAGCAAACCATCCGACACATTTCACCTACAACTACAGATGTAATCACACCGGTGCCCGAGGTGACGGACGATGTCAGTAGATCTCAGCCATAATCATTGTGGCGATCAATCCAATAAGTGCTGAGGTATTTCACTCTGGGTCCAAAGTGGTGGAGTCGCCCACACCCACAGAAATACACAAGTGAGCCATATCCTGTATGGGGAACATGCTCCTTTATTACCAATAACATGAGCACTGTAGTTTATTTCCTGCCTGCACTGTGCTGTAAACAACCTCCCACACACCAAATAGGTAATAATCCACGGCTCAAAAATAGCCTCCAATAAATACACTATGCAAACTACTTCAATCTGAGTAATATTTGATTTTAAAAAATGACTAAATTTTATGCTCAAGTGGTTTTGCAATATAGCAGAGTTTCTACAAATATATAAACACTATATTTCTGCTTAAAGGTGTCAAAGAAATAAATGGGTTTGGGGCTGTTTGCTACTTTCCTGAGATGCGTTGCTGTTTTTATGGATTTGGCTGATAATAGGAAAAAGACAGACGAGCGCCAGGTTAACCTTTAAAGGTGTCAATCAGGAAAATTGCGCCCCCTTCTCTATTAGATCCTATTTCACAGGCTATTTGTCTTCCAGGAAAAATAAAGGGCTGTAATGTGCCCTGTCTTCATTACCCCTCACTGGCTGCACACATTTTCAATTCAGCTTTGAAATTCTCCCTTTGTGCACCTCCCTGAAATACTCATCAAGATATCCTCTGTGTATTAGTACGTGACCAGGGGCAGTGAGTTTTGATTTTTACTTGAAGGGAATATTTTCTTTCTTGCTGCTGCTGCATACCACAGAATATTGATGCAGTCAGACAGGTAACCCCCATTACATTTATCTCAGCAAACACATGACTTAAAACGCCATCGCTGAGCTAATTGTGTATTTGAGGTGGAAAAAAGGTTGACAAGAAGCAGATAATGAGGATGACAAGAGGGGGATTTGAGATGATACAGCCAATGTAAACATCAATGAATCAATCAGGCGCGGCAGGAACACGTAACATCTGTTTTGTTAAGGATGCTGACAGAATAATATGATGTGATAAAATACTGCTGCAGATATCATCAGGCTGTCACTGATGCATTTCAATCAGTGATTATTCATTCTGAATAAATGTTAGTAGGACAATATAAAATGGAGATAATGGAAAATCTGTTTCCAGCAAAAGTCTGCATGTTATATAAAACTCTTATGCGAGCATATCTGCCAGCCACAGACTAAAAATAGGTGATTTGGAGAGTCTTAACAACACCTTCCCCATGCCTAATTATTTCCTGTCTGCCTGTCCTGGGATTTTGCCAGTTTGAAATGAAGGCGTCACAGAGAAAGATTTTATTTGTATCTGTACAATGAGTCTGAATAAACGGACACCGGAGGCCTTCAGTAATGTCGTTTGTCATCGTTCCCACCCCCTTCGCATCAAAAGCCTCGTCGAGCCGCAGAACAAGCAGGAGCCCTTTTCAACTGGCTACCTCTCCCAGTGGCCATTATCTTTACTGCCTTGTTACCAGATGGAGCCGGTCAGCACTGGCACACAAAGCAGCCCCGCACACCGGCTCTGTGTGAACAGATGGATCACGAGGAGATGGGTGATATCACACAGTGCGAAGGATGCACAAATTGCAGAGGAAGGTTTTCTGACCGTGTGTGACTTAGGCAGCACAAAAACAGAGGATAGGTGCCGAGCTATCACCTGTTCAGATGAGGTCGGATAGCGGCGGGTCACATCCAGAGGAGGTGCACATCCAAAACAACAGGAAACACAGGCTCACTGGAGTGTTGTACCAGTGGTGGAGATGGACAAATCAGCTACCTCTTGGTGCTAATGACCCTGATTGTTTGTGCTATGGGTATTACTGTGGGGAGATGGGCTGACTAAAAACATGGTCATTTTGAAGATTGGTGATCCCCTGACTTTTGTAATCTGTGATAATGTTTGTGATTTCCTGATTTTTCATCATAAGGCTGCTTTTTCTTCAAAGTCACACTCTCACCGGCCTCTGCTGTGTGTTAATTAGTGAATGTTAGAGTGCTAATGTTAGAGCCACTGGTACATGCAGCTTTGGTGCTGTGTGAAGAAATCAGATGGATGATCATCATCTCCAGAGACGTTAGGCCTCAAGCATAGACTGAATATAGAAAGGATGAAGCTAACATGATGTCACCCTGTGGATTCGAGGATTTGAACACTGCCCGATGTGTATGAGGCTTAAGTTCAAGGCTGGTCTCACCTCCCTAAATCTTTCTCTTCTTGAAGCCGGTAATGTAATAACAGCCGATAACATAATAAAGTTGTCCTTTTTGAAATGTAATCAGCCAATAACGTAATAAAAGTCCTGAACCAATAACGTGATAACTTTTGGTTAATAACGTAATAATTTATTACGTTATTAGCCAAAAGTTATTACATTATTGGTTTGGACTTTTATTACGTTTTTGAAAGATTACATTTTCAAAGGGTAAATTTATTACGTTATGGGCTGTTATTACATTATTGGCTTCATCAAAGCCTAATATTACAGAGGCCCTAAAGGGACATGAAGAAAAAAACAATTCGATGGAGAAAGCTGGAATCTCGTGTGCACCAGATAAGTATCTTGTGCGTACGAGATAGTTATTTGGTGCACACTAGATACCGCACTTTTTTTTCTGCATGTCCGTTGAGGGGCTCTGTGTAATATCGACTGAATGATTAAATGATTTTTAGATCACTGATAAGAAAAAGTTCACTTTAGCCTCGTGATCAGTTTGATTTGTAGGAAAAATGTGTTGACTCAGAATTTCCTGATCGAGAAAAATTTTGAAATTGAAGTTTTTAGTGGCCGTTGGGAGTATTGCACCTTTTAACACATGCACATTGGTCTAATTTTTGCTGCTGTGTCCATTTCTATTTACAGTCTGTTATTATTTTCACCTGCATTTGTTTGTTTGTTTGTTTTTCATCGCAACATTATGGTTTGTGTTTTTTTGGAGATCCAGGTGTTAGATTGTGGGTGTGGTCAAATGATGGGATCCTATCTGGAAAAAAATCTCTTATAATCAGTGATGGTTTTAAAAATTCACAACTTTACCACATTCTAATGGATTTTGGTGAAAACACACACACACACATGCGGAGAGATCATTTCTACAATCTGAGACAATCTGGTGGAGATCAGATAAATACACACAGATTATGCCTTGGTAGATGTTTGCACTCTCTGACTTTCTTTTCTTTCTTTTTACATCCTTATCTATGCAATAAATTCCTATTAGCCACTAGTGGTTTTCTCTTTTAGTTTTTTAGCTAATATAGTCTTTTGTTTACCAGCCACAGGCCAGTCTGTGATTATGAAATTGTGGATTAGTTCCCTCCCACCCACTCATATAAAACCTGCCACTGACTGGAAGCAGTAATTACAGAGGATCATGTTTGGATCACTACCTGCTCAACACTGTTACACTGAAAAAATGAACTTAAAAAGGTGGAGATGCACAGAAAGACGAGAGGAGCATTTCACTGGCAGAGGGTGAGACACTGTTACTGAAGTTCTTGTTACAACCAGCAGAGCAGTGTCTTGTGGTTGTGAGGGGATTTGCTGATTTATCTGCCACTTCATCCCAAAATGGCCTCATTAGGGAGGATTCTTCCCTGGCAGAGACATTTGTCCTCTTACTGACTCACAACACAAAGAAGTGTTGGGCTTTGCCAAAGAGGTTTTTTGAAGTATCGCCTGCCCTAATTTCTGGTGCACCTCCTCTTGGAGTCATAAAGCGACCTGAGCACATGTTAAAGTGAGACAGATCTACACCCTTCCAACTGTCATCATCCTGCCTCCCTGAGTCTTTTCCCTCTTTGTGGGTATGGCCCGGAGGATCCTATTTATGTGACTCGGCAGCTGTCAACAGGGCAGCCTGGCAGAGTGCAGAGCAGTCTGAAATGCTATTTCTAGGATGCTACAGAATACAAAATTGAAGCTCAGGAGGGAATAAGTAATGCCACGCACTGAACAGCATAGACACACGGCAGATGTGTAATCAGGTCATGCTGCTTTATTGTGCTCTCAGTAACAAGGCATCACTCTGAAAATGCCATTTATTGTCATTTCAGTACATCTATTTTCTGTAATTTTCTCTTATTCCTCTATCAAAGGCGTACATCAAATAAATAAAGGCAGGACATGAGAGAGTATGTTTGTGTCGACGTGTGCAGTAATGTGTTTACAAATGTGTGTTCGTGAGAGAGCTGGGGGCACAGCGATGAAAGAAAGGGAGGCAGAGTCGCAGAGGGAGCAAAGAGGAGGGGCTGGAGTGACGGAGAACTGATAGTCACGACTAAATGTGGCATGAGTCATGTTGACGGTGACGTAGATGGACGGGTCAGGTAAGCAGCACCATTGTCATGTAATGACTGACCCCGAGGCTGCAGGCAGGCAGGGGATGTGCCACATTATCCAAGCAGTACAGAGGAGCATGAATCCTGGATCGATAGCCGTCGTAGCTTTGCCTGTTATGTCATTTTTATGGTGCATTTTACTGCTTGTTTGATGTGGCATTATCGCTAGTAAGCAGAATTTGTTTGAAGCCATTGAAGACTTTGTTCAAAAGGAAGTGCAGGGCTTCTGTACATTTCACTTTTAACGACAATACAATTCTGTTGCATCTCTGTGTTGAAAAGTACTGAAAACACTGTATTTATGTATGATATGCACACACAGTTACACTGGAACTTTAAATGTTACAAGTATTTTAGTTTGATATTAAAGCTCCTCCAATTAGCATCTTTATATAAACAATGGATGGACAAACGTCAGCATGTATCGTTGCTTGTATTGACCAAATCCCAGCCAATGATCACCTAACTCTGCAGCTGCCGTCAGCACAATTGAGCATCTTTGCAATTTTTTTCTATCATTGTTTGATGGCTCACAACATGACTGTGCTTGTTCAGTCTCACTGTTCTTTTCAAACATCAGCTGCTCAGTGTTTTCTGACAAAGAGCTCTCATAAACCCACTCACTGTGGGCTGCTTGCCCAGTACCAGATAATACAGAGAGAGCTAGCTAAAACAACACATAGCATGATCGCCATAAATGTCACAGATGTTTTGTTTAACCTCCCGAGACCCTGCGTCGACTTGTGTAGGCATTACGTTTTAGATTTTCTACAGTGTATACTTTAATTTTCTTAACAAAAAGCGATCGTCTTCGTTTGTGGACATTATATATCTACCGTATTTTCCAGGCTATAAGCTGCTACTTTTATTCCAACACTTTGAATCCTGCGGCTTAAACACCGGTGTGGCTCATGTATCGGTGGCACGAAGCTCGTTAGCTTTTTACAAGCTAGCAAGCTCCGTGCCACTGATACATTTAGCCTCGTCACATCAGACCCGGTCAGAGTGGACCACATGAAACTGTTCGAATGAATTCAATAGCGCCTTATAGACAGGTGCGCTCAATAGTCCGGAAAATACGGTATATCATCTTATATCACTGTATTATTACCACAACATTGGACAAAACATATGAATAAGTCAAGCACAGCATCTTAATTCAAGGGTTACACTACTTTTCAGCCATAACGGTGCCAGAGACTTGCTATGTAAGCATGTGCAAGTATTACACACAACCACACATACATACAAATGGGCCTATCTGCATGAAGTCTATGTTATTAATTGCAGCTAAAGCTAACAAGACAGTGTTACTACTTCACCCCAAGAGGGCAACAATGTTCAGTTTATAGAATCAGTACAGCTGGATTATGTCTTGGCAGAGGTTTGCAGTCACTGGAGCTCGCTAACCTTTTTTTGTGACTCTTAAAAATCTGTTGTTTCTAATTATTTTTAAATTGATTTCCTAAAACTATCCCACACTCCCCACTTTGGAAACCACTGTCCTAGAAAACATTTGCTATGTAACAACAAAACTGTGATGTAACCCTCACACACTCCACACTAAAAAAAACTTTAAAGTGTTATTCCCCTCGGACTAACCCGAACCATTTCATGCCTTAACCAAAAACCAAGTCTTAACCATCTAATTTAATTATTTACCTTGTGGAGAACAGTATTTGTCTCCTCACAATGTGACTGTAAGAGTCTTTTTTTTTTATCCCCACAATATTATACATACTCGCAGTCCAACAGCGTGCAATAAGTGGGGCAGTGAGTGTGGTGTAACGTCTGGTTCTCGGTGCACTCAAACTATCCTCCAATCTCCGCTTGGCCGCCGCTCGCGACCGCTGCTTCATGCGAACGCACACACATGGAGTCATTACAACAGAGACCCGGGAAGCCATAAGGCCCACAGCAGCAGCAGCCTTCGCCGAGCAGAGCTCTGCTTTGTCTCCCTCCCTCGACTCCACTTTCTCCTCCAGGTCTCTCCTCCCAGCCAAGCCAATCCTCTGGCACTGAGCAGCCTATTATACAAAGCAAATAAGCCATGGCTATAGGCTCCAACTGCTTCTCAGAAAAAGGGGAGAGCGAGGTAGGCAAGGAGAGTGTGTGAGTGTGTGTGTGTGAGAGAGAAAGAGCCTATAAACCCCAGTGACTCTAAAAGCTTTGCCAATCTCAAAGAATGCCTTGTGGATATTAAGTGTTGGATGACTCAAAACTTTCTCTGTAGCTATATAAAAATCCCAGGTCTGTGTTGTTGTTGGCCCACGCCAACATCAGAAAAAGGGGGGGAAGAAAGACGAGGAAGAGATCTCTAAGAAGGACTCTCAAATGCAACAACAGCAAATTTAAATCTTCCAGCTCATAAGCTGCTTTTTGACAGTGTTCGCCCACTGTAGCCGTGATGTCTTTGTCGTAAAGTTCAAGCGTGCGGCAAAAAGCCAACTAAGAACAAACGGCAACCCTGAATAACCCTCTTTCCCCCAGATACAGAGCCATCATCCAAAAACCACAACCTCCACGCTCCACAACATGTGGAGTCTGCCAGAGCAGCTCTCCACCTACCAGCGCCGTAAACTGTTGCTGGTTTTAATACGTCACCGAGGCCCCCAGACCTTCCCTGGCTCGGTCTCGTGCGGGCCCTCGGGCAACACAAGCTTAGGTTGAGCAAAGAAAAAAAAAAAAAAAAAAAGGCGGTATTAGAAAAAAAAAACTAATCAGAACAAATGCATGGCATGCAAACAGTGTCCGGTTCTCCATGACAACAAAGAAAATGTTTACGCTCCCGAAGAAGGCAGCTCCTTCTTATTGGCCCGGGATCCGGTTACTATGGCGACGGGAGCCGGCATCTCTGTGTTTGGTGTTTGGGCATCGTGAGCTGTGAGTGTGTTGATGTTATGTACAGTACAGGAATGTGTACACATATGGCTGTGATTACACAAACACACACACACACACACACACACACACATGTAGCAGGAATATCGTGTGTCTCGAAATTGGATGTTTGACCAATGGCATGTCTTTAAAGCAGCACTGAGCGCTTCGATTGGCTGCTTTCCGTCTTCATTTAACTAATCGGAAAGCCTTTTTCCATAACCGGGATGGGATTTAATAATACTTAAGTCGTGCCTAGATGGGTTGTACGCTTTTATTTAAATGGTGGCATTTCTCTTAGTCTCTAAAAGAGCGTCTTCTTTTCCAGTAGAGACAAATCCCTTTAAAACACATCTACTTACATGAGAAGAAACTCTGGAAAGGGCTGGAAGTAATGTAAGATTTGTCTTTTTTTTCAGCCAACTAAGCAACAAAAAAAGGAAACAAAAAGAAAAAGAAATCAAACACACACCCAGTTAGGCAAACACACACACACACACATCTAATCCATGTGCAGCCGTTACAGAGGAGTGCAAGTAGCCGTCGGCGAGCCCCTGTAATGAGGGAACACCAGTCAGCGCCAGGGGAAAAAAGGAGCGGATGGAAAGAAAGATGGATGGAGAGAGTCGGGGAAAAGAGTCAGCGATGGAGGAAAATCCAAACAATAGGAAACAAACAAGAAGGGAGCCTCATAACACAACAGCTCTGTTGAAAGATGGACAGAAGGAGGTGTGTGGAGATATTCATATTCAATATCTCTGTGGTTTTAAATTCATTGTTGCACCAAAGTGAAAATTTCCCTTGTTGTGCATTCAAATGCCACCAGTAAGGAAGCCATGTTTCTGTGCATTCACCAGCTCACACAGTGGTTCCAGGTGAATCTCCCTTTACTTCACAGTATAGCCAGCTTTGCAATCTGGTGTCTGGGGTGCGCTGGCAGGGTCGGCCATTGCAGGACTGCATTCAGACTGACCATCTGAGCACGACCAGATTCACTGGAAATGATGCAGGCACGTAATCCATTGTAATCTGTTGAATGTGGTGCACTGACAAAGTGGTACCTGAGTGTTTTACGCTTCAACTGAGATGGACGTAGTCACCGTGACATCACCCTTTGGTTTGTGAAGCCATGAGTTTTGACAGTGTTGTTGTTTTTGGAGCCAGAAGTGACCATATTTGGGTATGAAAGCAGGACTGAGGAGGCGGGTCTGACCCTTGAACCTGAGGACACCGCTCAATGTGGATGAGACTGGAGTTCACTGACAAACGAGCCTCCAAACCACCTGTAAATTATTGGAAAACAAACTTGTCAATCAAACTAACCACACCCCGAAATGTCTCCTTAATGGCGGCTGTGGCTCAGGTGGTAGAGCGGGTCGCCTATGAATTGCAAGATTGTGGTTTCAATATCGAATCGGTAAACATATCAAAGTGTCCTTGGGCAAGACACTGAACCCTAAGTTGCTCCCAATGGTGGCTAGCACCTTGCATGGCAGCTCGGTAGCTATTAGTGTGTGAGTGTGTGAATAGGTGAATGAGTTGCCTTGTAAAGTGCTTTGGGACCTAGCTAAGATCAAGACAGCTCTATATAAATATAATCACTGAGAAGAGACTTTAAATTGTTTGAGTTTTTAAATTGAAGCCAATCAGAGTCAGAGTTTTCTGGAGCCAGCCTCTACTGGCCATCAATGGTATTACACTTTTTTGATTTCCTGCATTGGCTTCAGTTTTGTGATTGCTGGCTACACCCATCTGTTTCAATGGTTTAACGTCATTCTACAAAGACAAGTCGATCAGACCTGAAGAGTCGAGCGACTGCTGCTACTGTGTTGCATTTAAATAATTCTCGACTGCATGTTAATGTGTGGGAGTATCTGGAGCAAAGTAAAGTGTGTGGGACTTTTTCATATAACAGCTTCACACATTGCTGATTGCTCCTCTGTATCTCACAGTATCTCACAGCGTAGTGACGTTTTCAATGTGGTGTCTGTAACACACTGGCAGTGTCCGCCACTCCCGGGCTGGATTCAGATTGCTTATCTAAACACAGTGGGATTCACAGGAGATGATGCATGCATGTAATCCAGTGCAATCTTATCTCATAAGTATCTGGCTTAGTGGCTACTGTTCAGTCTGGATGTACTTTATCAGAAAGGGGGGGGGGGCTAAAGCACCACAGAAACCACAATGTATGCGTCATCCCAGTTAGCAGGCTCTACAATTGTTTGGTACACATCTTGTTTTTTGTCTGGTGTCCGTGACGACAATAGTGATGTGTTTTTAGGTAAACCGGCAATGATTGTTTTGCCAGAGCTGAAGACGGGAGCAAAACTGTTGCCACGGAGACAGCGTAGGCTACACAGCTTGGAATATGATGGAAACACCTCGAGCGCATCCAAGAAAAGTTTCCAACGCTCCAAATAAAAACAAGATCTTGGCGATCGGAGGAGGGATTACAGTCTAAAAAGTGAGGTATCGGTGGCGAGCAAGCCATCACTCACAGAAATTCAAGAGCATGCCACCTGGGGGGTGAAGAGGCATGGGGGTGGGTTCACATGCAGGTTTGCATCATCGGCATGCATTGATGATGTTGGTGTAGTTTCTCTCACAGCCAGAAGAGGGAGACAAAGGTACCATATTGGAGGTTCAAGGCTTTACTAATTGATTTTCAGATGAGTTAAAATGAACAGAAATGAGTGGACGCCAGGAGGAAGGACAGAAAACATACAAAGGTAAACATTTTTATTCATCCTTTTACTTTTTGTTGTACACATTTAGACCATTTAGCAGGAAAAGAGCAACTTGACAAGTCTACCTGAAGATTTATTTATTATAAAACAAGTGTATCTATTATTTTGTCCATCTGTATGTCATATAACATCTCATATTTTGGAATAAGATAAAGTAAATATGTCCACTTTTCAACTGCATCTCATGGTCTCTATTCAACAAATGGAGCCAGCATAAGCTTTCATAACTTGGATTACCTTATGAAATGTGAGTGAGCTCCATTTGCTAATTGAAGAAGAAGAAATATGGTTGACTAGAGGGAAGGACTACCATGCTGCGATCTCAGACTCTTCATCACAATCTGATTGAATTTCTAATATAAAACACCATTTTTCTGTAGTTACACTGTTTTAAGCAAGAGAGCTGACACATAAAACATGTTGATATATAATTTAGGCCTGTTCTCACTGGAAGGCAAAGTGCAGCATAATAATAAGTTAACCACAAGGCAAAACTACACAAGAGAGAAAAACATATTTCACCGAAACAGGCACGGGCAATTAGAGCAGTGGTTAAAAATCCATAAAGAAAATAAAGAAAGGTATAAACAATTACCGTATTTTCCAGACTATAAGCCGCTACTTTTTTCCGACGCTTTGAACTTAAACGCCGGTGTTTCTCATGTATCGGTGGCACAGCTTTTTACAAGCTAGCAAGCAGAGTGGACCACATGAAACTGTTCGAATAAATTCAATAGCGGTTTATAGACAGGTGCGCTCAATAGTCCGGAAAATACGGTAAACCAAATGTCATTTCAGATTCTGTTGCTGTGTAGCATTTATTTCACCAGTTATCTCTTATAGCGGTCTTCCTGCATCGGATCCAGCTCGCCTATCTGACCGCAAAGGCATTCAAAGGAAAAGATGCATGCATGTAATCCAGTTCAATCTTATCTCCTAATAGCCTCACCGGCTTCACTCTGCATGTACTTCATCAGCACAGTGGATGGCGAAGCAGCCAAAGGAACCACAGTGTGTTCACCATCACAGTTCGTTTGCACCACAGTTGTTTGGTTGAAAAAAAAAAAACTCCAAAACAGGACATGAGCAATTTTCTGCATTTCTTTCAAACTTATGACGCGAGTAATGAAACAAGCTGTAGTGCTAAACCACAAAAACAACCAAGCCTCGGCTCAAACGACGGAGTGGTACATTTTGTTTTTGGGTGAGCATCTGTATCATAAAACACACCGGAGAGGGGAAAAAACAAGGGTGGAGTAAGAGATCAGAAGACGGCGTAGGTGAAGGCTCATCAGTAAACAGTGCAGCAGGGGGAATAAAAGCTACAGGAACCACGAGGACCAGGCGGCTCTCTGGGGTACCCGGGCGGTGCTGTGTGAAGTGGCCGATGCCTTCCCAGGTGCACCTAACAAACAATGTGCCTTTCACACCGAGACAAAGAAACCGGCGAGGGAGGGAGCGCGAGACAAAAAAGGGAGATCTACAACACAATTAGAGCAGCAGAGGATCTGTAGTCCCAACAGCGGGGAGCCAATATCCCCTGATTTTCAGAACAATCAAAAAGCATTTTTCAATAGACAAGATACAAGCACATGACCCGGTCAGATCACGTGATGTGTTATTGATCCTCTGAGTTCATTCTTCACTTTTTAATACTCTTCTAAAAATGTCATTACTGAAATAGACGATTGCCCAAACAAGCACATCCCCGCCTTCAATGACACTCACATCCTTTGAAAAAACAAACAAAAAGGTGTTGTCCATTGTATATCTGTTATCCACATGAGTGTTATTATCCAAACTGTCTACCACCTGTTTGATTTGCATCGGTTTGATCCATTTCAGTGTCCAGATTCGAGACATGTGGCACTGACACCTGCTAATGTTGCCGACAATAGTTGTGACCACCATCAGAGGTGGTGTGGGTGGGGCTGAACACCTGGATTTGTTGAATGTAAAAAAAAAAAATAATAACAAAAAATCTATGGTTATATGAGAGTATGTTTGTTCTGATAATAACAGAGCATCATTGATTATAAAACCAGCCTTGAAATTACTAAAGTCTCCAGGCTTGTATGAAACACCATTAGCGATGCTGCTAATAGCCGGGGAGATAAACATGGATGTCAGCGGGGTTAGATGCGCGTTACTGATACATTTGCCATAGTGTAGCTGCTGGTGGATAAGAGGGTCCTAATAACAGACTGAAAGAGCCAGCTGGGGAATGCTAATTAGCCACATAGGCTAACAATCAGCTCTAATGGGTGCTGAGCAAATACCAGCAGTTGGCTAATAGCCATTAATGTCCTACAGCAGAGCGAGGAAACTGTAGCATCACTCTATTATTCAGAAGTTTGTGTGTGTGTGTGTGTGTGTGTGTGTGTGTGTGTGTAACTGACCAAACATCCTCTCATACATGACTGAGGGTCATACTCTATGGTCATTCTGCCTTTCAGTCCTCTGCAGGGACATAGTTTAACCCCTTGACGCCTGAATTTATTTACAGGTATAGGTATGATGCAAATTAGCGACAACAAGCATTAATGCATCAGGATCATTATCAGGCTTTGATGATGAGCTGGTCATTTAAATCAGGTGTGTTGGAAGAGGGACACATCTAAAACATGCAGGATAGCAGCTCTCGAGGACCAGGATTGCTCACCCCTGGCATAGACGCTATCTCGGCTGCAGTGTGAATGCAAGTCGTATGATGCATATTTGCGACGATCGGCGTTAAGACAATTAACATGGCTCTGTTCGCGTGCTCATTCAAATAAAATACTGCTCAGGTGCAAACATCAGGCAAAAGCAACGTCAACATAGACACCAACAGAGTCATAGAGCACATCAGTTAACATTACTTTGCATGCTAATTAGCATGTAGTGTGACAAGACAAAAATTACAGTATATTAACTTTCATCCACCGTAAAATAAACTTTCATGACTTTTGAAAACATCAGCAAACGCATCACAACTTGTAAGATTCTCATTAATACTGTGGATACAACCCTATTTGAAGGCACACAAGGATGGACAGATATGTAACCCTTGCAAAACCCCTCCCCCCTCCAGTCTTTATGCTAAGTTTAGCTAGCTAGCTACATTGTTACCATACTTATATGAGTGTGGTATGGATCTTCTCGTCTAACTCTTCACAAGAGAACGATATTTTCTACAATGTTAAAATATTAATTTAGTTTTGCTTTATCAAACAGGAAACATAACTAATGTTGTGTGGATTAAACTGGATTTTGCACTGGCTGTGGGCGAGTGGAAGAAGGAAATCACATCACTTTGTTTTTTTTAAGGGAAAGGTCATTTTTTCTGAGTTAAGTAGATCATTTTGTGGTCAAACTGAGCAGTGAAGCAGATCTTTTAGAAAAAGTTTAACCAATACACAGAGTCCTGTTAAGAAAAGTCTTAAACGAAGACAAGATCACGCTCCTTTAATTAACCCACTGGCCCTGTTGTTGCTTACTTTACCAGAGCTGGTTGCTTCTCCATACTGATGCATGTGCTCTGAAAACGTTTTTTTCTGTTAAAGCTTTATCTAAACACATTTTTCTGAATTCATTCTTGGGTTACTCTTGAGCATCCAAGTGGTTTTAACTTAAGAAACAACAATAATGATCCATAAGTGGACAGCAATCCTTAGCATTTTGACAGCCACCATAAAAACACAACAGTCCGCTTGAATGAGAAAACAACTGGTCACAACATGCTTATCTTCCACTGTACAGACAATTAACCACAGCAGTGCAGTGACATAAAAACATCCGAGTCACACGTTTCCCCTTTTTCCTCCAGCGATCGTCTTGTCATGACTTGCAGTTTTTTCAAAGCGAGGGGCCGTTTGAGTGACTCACACGGCTCTTAATTGAAGCGCCGGCAGCAGCTAGGCTAACCCCGTTAAGTTGTTTCAGATTAGCATCAGTGAGACGGCTTGATTGCAGCTAATTCACTGGGATCACACAACACAAGACACTAATGGAGCTCCTAATGAGTGATCTGTCCACAAATGAGAGCTGAAGGCCACTTTGTTAACTTTTAAATGGCTTGGGCTTTGAGGGGCGACAAAACACAGAGGTGAGAGGACAGCGTTGGACTGAGTGTTAGGATGTTGATGCATAAAGGTTGTTCCATAATGACATGTTTTATGAATGAATTAAAGGGCCATGCTGGTGTTAACTGAAGCTTTAGGCTGTGAACTACACTGCAACTAGTTATTAGTACTTCTGTCAATGGGGCTGGGTTCATCTGCCCCAGAAAAACCCATATACTCAATACATTTTTTTTTAATAAGGTGTAATAAGTATAATTAAAAATGATTACAGTTGATCAGATGAGGAAAAATCATGAAATAGCAGAAAAGTCTGTATATGATGAGCAAATGTTTTGACAGCAGCACCAAAGTTGTGTCTAAGAAGAAGAAGAAGAAGCAGAAGGTTGAAACTAAAAAACAAGGAAATGTGTAAGGAAAAATCTCACTGGATTTCTGAAGCAATTTGGAGATCAGACATGGACAGAAGTGGGTAGAGTAGCAAAACATTGTACTCAAGTAAGAGTACTGTTACTTCAAAATAATATCAGTTAAGTACAAGTAAAAAAGTATTCAGTGACGTAATTCCAGCTGATTTCTGCCGACTTGCAGCAATCCGTACATATTACCTACATTACGGTAGTGTAAAGACGCCCCGCTTGTTGACTTTCAGAATCAGCTGGAATCACGTCGCTAGCACAAATGGTTCAGGAATTATGGTGATTTGATTGACACGTCCCTTTCTGTCATCAGTTCAATGTTCAGAGTTAAAGGGCTCATTCGTTCCATGATTAAGTTCTTAACGCAAATGATTCAGCTATAAAACTACAAAACAAAATCCCTGCTTCCTCATACGTCACTCAGGGATTACCCCCAATCCACCTTCTTAAAGGTACAGGGCTTGTAAGACAGGTACAGTGAACGAGTGAGATGCAGGATGCTGGACGGATGCTGTGGTGTTCACAGAGCCAACTAGTGGCGGATGGCGTAACGGCAAAACTCATAAGTTGGTGCACTCGTAAGTCAAGGTACTACTGTATATCTAAATAAAAGGTAATGACTCGAGTGTAGCCCAATGTAGCGGAGTAAGAGTAGTGTTTCATGGATGATGCCATGTCAGGGGTTTGTATTCATTTCTGTAAAATTAACTAATACTTTATCTGCCTTGGTACCAGTGATGCGTGTTTTCAATACCAGTGTACATCCAGTTTACTACATAATTACTTCTGTTGCACTGCTCTTCACACAGTCCGGTGCAGCAATCTTGGTGTCTTGTCCTGCAGCACATCGGACCCGATCGATCGTTGCCTACTCTAAATGTCACACAGGGTCCCCCAGGAGCCATAGCTAGCTTCTGCTAACACGACCCGACGACGCTCGCTCGCTGGGTTTTACAGACCGACACGTGTACCAGTCCTTTCTGTGGGAGGAACTCATGTGTAAGGCAGAGCGTCAAAAATCCATCAGCGCCGACAAAAGCATAATTAAAGATTACTCATAAAGTGACGAGGAAAAGAAGATGGAGGAGACAGAGTATTGACCGTCAGATAGACATGAGATAAACGCATCCCAACACACACACACACACACATACACACTCATCCTGTCAGAGTTAAGTATCTCCTGACACGTCGGCAGCGCCAATCAATTCCCATTTGCATTGGAGCCAGGCTTCTCATTAAACCGCCGGTCCACTTTTACTCCTCTGGGACTTTACATCACTCTATCACACACTCCATCTCTACTCCTTTCTCCTGTGAGGAAGTGTTGGTTCAATCCCGTCTGTCCGAGACAAACAGAAGGAAGACGTCCTCTGCAACAGGAAGTCCACGGAGCTATGCCTATTGTAAGAAATAAATGCTTTGTGTGTAAGAGCTTTACGTCCTCTAACGCCCGGCGACTTATGATCCACAGCATTTGTACACATCTACTTATCTGTCGCCTGTTACCATTAGCCCATGTGATTATCAGCACGCATTCGGAGCCTGATCGATAACTCTTTCATACAACATCGGGGCGGCCTTAATGGAGCCGCAGCCAAACTGAAAGGCTTATGGATCACAGCCGATTGATGGAAGTCTCTGCCTGCCGCCGTGTATATGCACCGCTACAGTCGTCAGTCTTTTTCTACAAAAGTAGTAAATGTGTGTGGGCAGCCACCTGCGAGCGGCGATGTGGAGGCAGCAGGTATAAAGCTGCGGGGGCCCCGAGGCGTACACCGCTAGTCCACTGCAGGGATGAAAACGACGGTACTCCGAGACCAAAAAATAAATAAATAAACCTCTCTCTGTTCCATTACCTCGACGAGTGTTTGTTTCCACAGACTCCGAAAAACGTCCGCCTCGCACAAGGTGAATCCTAATTAACAGAGGATTCTCGTAAAGCTTCGGGATTTACCGTCAAGCTCGCTGGAAACTCTGAAACCGCGTCGGCTAATAAGCTGAAAAGACAGCGTTTGATAGGGAGATGGGAAGGATGGGGGAATTTAATCTTTGGTTTCGCTCTGTTGTTGTGGTTTGTTTCATTTTGATAAAAAAAAAAAAAAAATCAGCTAAAAGCCAAAAGCATAAAGATCTTTTTTTCTTTAAATTTGCCGGGAGATTAAACTCAAAGCGAAGTCCTCTGTAGGTAATAAGGCCGAGGCTGTCACTTCTTATTACTGAATATGTGCAGTTTTTAGACCTTATATGAAGATCCAAGCCCAGAAACTCCCCATTTAGTGATTTTGTGGATGTCAGTGTGCCTCAGAGCACTAATAGGACACAGGCTTTGGGAAAATGAAACATTAGAGGAGCAGTGTGTAATATTTAGTGGGTATATCTGAGCAGCAGTGGGATATAATGTCAATTTATTCTTGTATAATCACCTGAGAAACAGAATTGTTTTATTTTCATTACTGTAGGAGCCCATGGGAGCAGGTCCTCTTTGGTAGAGGCTGCCATATTGGGCCGCCATGTTTCTATAGTCGCCCAGAGCGGACCAATCAAACTCTGGATCTGTAGAGAGACTTCAGTCTAACCATGGACTGTGAATAGAAATGGACAAAGCAAGTATGACATCACCCATTGGTTTGTGAAGAGTAGATGGAAGATGAAGAAGATGAGGAATCAGTGGTTGTTCAGGATTGGATAAATGGAGGATCATGCTTATTATTTAGCATAACAACAAGCAGCAGCATCGCGTTTTATATTGTGTGAGATCATCATCTGCAAAAAAAAGCTGTCAAATAAATTTAAACAAATAAAATGTACAATATTTCCCTCTGTGGAGAAGAGGAAGTGAGAAAGTGTACAACTGTACCACAACCATTACACAGTGTACACTCACTGTTTGTCTTTCCACTTAAAAAGGAAACCATTAATACATGATGACACAAGCGAGGCTGTTTTCATAAATAATATCCACGGATGTGTTTTTGTCATGAATATATGTTGTGTTTTGAAAGAGAACTGATTATTTAATCCCAACTTTTACAAACAAATGACATAACTGTTGCCAAATCAGTAATGGCAGCTTGTTTACCTCCAACAGTAACTCAGTGCTACAGAGCTGTGCACCATCCCAGCTCATTATGATGCATCAGTGAGGGAAATGTCAACGTCCCTGCTGCCACTATATATGTTACACATGCTCTACACAGGTAAAGATTTCAGTCAAATATTTAAGCTAAGAGGGGTCCTGATACAGAGTCAATATAACATTATATACGCTGATTGAATTATGGCACGCAGAGATCAATATCTAATCTACTGTACGGTAATGGACAGATGGTCACCCTTCCTCAGGGAGTTGGAAAACGGGGAAAGGTCAAGATGCAAATTTGAGAAATTTCAACAGGCAAAATGAAAAGGACTTCATATCCCAAAAAGGAAAAAACAATAACACTACAAATAAATAAAATTTTCTCTCAGGTCGTGGGGATCTTGTGTCGGGTTTGTATCCATCTGAGCATCCACAGACGGACGACGAGGACTGAAGTCCCTCCGCCTCTTTGTCTGACTGTCACTTTCTATCTCCGTCTCCATTCATCCCTCTCCCTCCTTTTTCAACGCCTGTCTCTTTCTGTCCATCCGTCTCTGCATCATCCCCCCCCTGCGCACAGCTAACGCTGGAGAGGTCGCCGCCTTTTTCCCCGCATCCTTCATCCCTCTCGCTCCACCTCCGGCTGCCACCTCCGTCTATAACTCCCGAACCATTGATCACGGAGGGGAATCTGGTGCCATCAGTCAAACCCTCTAAACGAGCTGACACACAGAGCAAGTTAGACCTCATCACGACTGTTTTACTGCGTATTTGTGGAAAATCTGAACTTCCGTGTTGAAAGAAAAGACAATCAAGCAACATGATTAGCACAAGTCATCACAACCAGCTCCATGTTGTCCTGAAACTGTTTAATGGCCTACACAGAGAGAGACGCTCATCCTCAAACACACTGGCACATGCACAGATTGATCCAGTTTATCTCAACTTCATACGCCCTGTGGGATGCTAAGATCCATCATACAGAATACAGCTGTGTGAGAGTGAGTGTTTAATCATCCCCAAAGTACCCCAGTGCTGAGAGCATCTCCAGACATCATCTTGGTTCGAATTGCCGAAGTCTGGCAGGGAAGTCAGATATTTTCTCCGGGCGTCCGATACATTCGCAGCAAAAGCTACAAAACAGTAACTCAGCCAGGAGGGAAAAAAAAAGGGAAACGTGAAGGTTGGGATTCTGACATTTCACGTACCATCTTGCCAAAAAAATCCCACTGTTACAAAAGTTGAGTGAGTGCAGTTTCAAGCAATTCATGATGTAAAATCTTAACCCCAGGACCCAGCTTTAAGTGCTTACTTTTTGACTCCTGTTAGACCTTTTGGCATCTTCATCGACTGTCTTAACAAGGCCAAAACAGTAAATTACGATGCCGTATATTATTATTTTCAACATATGTTAGCCTACTCACAAATGTCAGTTGGTATACGTGTTCTCAGGCAGTTTTATGAATCTAAATAAAGTTTTACACCAGTAGAAACTGCTGTGCTCAGCATGCTAAGTAACTTCCTGTATATGAAGGAAAGAGTATGAGTAGCCTAGAGATACAAGATGCTAGCTGCTAACAGCTCCCTGAAGCTTTACATGTAGCGATGTTGAAACCTAATCTAACATGATGATGATTAGCAGGTACAATCTTTAGCATACTTAGTTTAGCATGCTAACTTGCTAAAGTTTGCTACATAGTACTAAATACAGGTGCAACTGAGACTGATTCGATTGTCATTCATTTGGCTTGAATTTTATCATGAGTCGAACCAGTGGACAAATTAAAATACTGATGAATGCTAAAGTTGGCTGAACAGAGAAAGGGTCATCACAGTCATAGGGATTCTCATCTAAAGTTGTGGAGATATTTCAGTCCGAACTGATGGACCCATAAAGATAGCGTGATGCAACAGGACATGTAATATTGCCAGTGAGCTAGCAAGCTAACTTCAAGCTTTAACATTAGCTTCTTCTTCTTTATTTTTGTCTGGAAATCTTGATTCATTGTGACCATGCATACAAAGAAAACAGTAACAACGACAACTCAATGCTAACTTTGATAATTGTGTAGGAAGATCCGAGTATTGAAGCCGTGAAGAGTTTGAATCCATTAATTAATTGCATGAAGATTTAAATTTAAATGGGAAATACTCTGCTTTTCCTCATTTTCTGACATACTTACGATGCTATAGTGTCAAATATTCAGGTTATTAGTGTCAGTGAGTCAAATAAAGAGGTAAACATATGTACAAGAAATCTCCATAACCCATAATCTCAAGTTTCAATCTGCTATGAACACAATGTTTACAATTATTTTCTACTTTGGTGCCAAGCTGACATCAGCTTGACACAGATTTCCTCTTCTTAAAGCACATGATGCCCACGTATGTACAGCAGACATTTTCCACTTCAGTGGGCATTGTGTGCACGTCTCACACGTCAATCAACAATCACCATAGACGTAAACAGTACGGAGTTTTTGTACGGCTTGCAACAACTTATATCATTTGTATGATTACATGTGGAAACTCCACAATGCAAAGGGCGGAGCTCAGAGACACTTCCTAGTAAGTCAATCAGAGGGGAGTGGCCTTTGTGAGGGAGGGGTCTTAAAGAGACAGTAGCTAAAACTGGGCTGCAGAGAGGGTCAGTATAAAATAAATGTTTTTCTAAAATCTGAGTCATGCTGAGGTTCTCAAGTGGCAGAAAAATACAGAGCTGGAAATGAGTATAATAGGTCCTCTTTAATATATTTTTCTCTTTCTTAATTATTAACTCGTGATCATGAAATATTCATTGGATTAGAATAACAACTTGAAACACTGAAGTTATCCCTGAAATAATAATAACGTTGAAAACATTTGGCAGATCTCTTCTCCCACTGTTCAAATTAGGTCATCTGTACGAGTATAATCAGCAGAGGGATGACAGCTTGGTGAAGTTTTTAATGTGCGAGCCAGAGAGGAGGAAGAAACAGATTAATGAGTCGAAATTTAAAAGAGAAATGTAACTTTTGTGATGACTGAGAAGGTTTTGATTCACTTTATTTTCTCAATTTCCCGTCCAAAAATGTGTCAAAGTGGAAGTTGAAACTAAGTAATGGCATCATCAAAACAAGGAGAATTTTGTAGCGTATGATTGGTAAGTGGATTTAGGGAAATGAGTCCTCGGCAGACTGGTCCTCGGCGGCCATTGGCTGGAACCGGCGACTTCCACTGACTCCAACACTTATGTTTATGGCACATGTGTTCTTATTTGACTTGAGTTATGACTCATGTGGTAACTGTGCCAATGGGGTTAAAATACACACAATCCTTTTCCCTATATGCAGCCGATGTGGAAAGATGCAATGTGAAGCTTTGCTAGGTTTGTAGATCCTCTAGTCAGACTTCAAAAGGATCTACGTGCATGAATGGAGGGAATGGAGACAGCAGAGAAAGTAAGACGCCAGCGTGCACATTGTTACCTTTCAAAGCCATCGCACTTTGGGATAAAAGCAGGATGATGTTTTCTGACGGTGAAAGTCAGAATCGATTGTTTGCATAAGTTAAGATCGACGCTCTCCCGGCGTGTTTGTGAGGTTTGAGAGGCGGGAGGCGCACGAGGAGCAATTAAGCTAAAAAAAAAAACAACAGGGGATGCCACTCTCGCTTTCTTTTACCGCACTTTTGTTGTCCGACCCTTGTTGTTGCCCCCTTTGGTTCTCACATAAACAAAACTGCAAGCTCAGCAACTCCTCTTCCAAAAAGGTAAAGATGTTCATTACATGCACAAGCAGAAAGTGTGTATCAGCAAAGAGGCATTTGCAAAAACACATACAGTAGACTTTAGCAAACACACACATATACACACATACACACACATACACAAACTGCCCGACTTGCATCTGGTTTGCGTTACCACGTCGACGGTGGGGAAGTGCATTGGCGCCCTGCTCCCATTGGTCCTTCGCTGCCGGCACTGGTTTTAATTGGCCATCTTAGTGCCAGACCCTGAAGCTCATGACACACACACACACACACAACTGTGCACACACACCCCTAGCTGGGGGCTGTCAGGGGGAACATTGTAGAAAAAAAAAAACAGAGAGAGAGAGGGGGAATGGTGGCCAAAGTTTCAAAGTTGAGCTAATTGGGAGCCATTTTCTCCTCCCTCTCTCGCTCGCATAGACAAACACTAAATATTCTGCACGATTAGCAGAAGTATTAATACCCGAAGGTGTGTTTGTGTGTGTGAGGGAGGGAGCAAAAGAAAAAGTTTGGTAATGAGAGAGGGGAGCACCAGGTGTGAAAAGCTGAAAAGAAAATAATGCTTCCTGTAATGAAAGTTAAAGTGTGTCACAGGGTTACCCTCTATTGGATACACCTACACACACACACACACATGCAGACACACTCATTTGGGGTCTCCCTGAGTCAAAGCCAGACACAGTTGTTTTTTTTTTTTCTGCCTCTGGTCTGAGAGATGCTGTGAAGGGATACACACAGCTGGAGAGCACATGGCGCCACGGCCGAAGCAACGCCACAAAAAACTGGACAATTTCATTTCACTGACACCTCCTTTTTTAAAAAATCATCTCTATTCTGCTCAGAAAAACACGTCCTAACTTAACTTCTGGTCCCGCTGCAGTGCTTCGCCGATGCCAGGCTTGTTATCATGCGCGACCGTGATTCATCGCCGCGTGAATCGAGCACGGAAATCCATCAGATCTGTGCTGAATCATGACGTGCATAATCTGTGTATCGGGTCTCGTGGTGGAAACCCCCCACCCGCCCATCTCTGTGGAGTGCGGCACTTAGCGCATCAGCAGCTCTCGGCCCGTGGGGCTGTATTTCTCTGGGAACAATCCACGCGAGGATCGATCAATATCTGGGATCTGGTCCAAGTAGGGCTCAGTTTACCCCCAGTGCATCCCTCAGGATAAGATATGAAGGGTCGAGCCTCAGTGTGTGTGTGCTTGAAGAAAGACACAACAATATGAAATTAAAAGAATAAGAGAAAACTCTATTCCCCCAGTTGTTTTGCACATTGAAGGATATTATGATACTTGGCCAGTGAGTCCAGACATGTGCTTCCCTCCTCAGTAAAACGATGGCAGCTGCACTTGGATCCACTGCATTAAAACAACATTGTGACATTTGGAGGAATATGCTTCTTCACTTGTAATGCCAAGAGGAGAGGACGAAGATCTACACCACTCTCACAGCCTTACATAAATCTGAAGCTGCAGCTTAGCATATAATGACTGGAAATAGGAGGAGGCAGCTAGCTCGGCTCTGCCTACAAGCGTCAATTAAAACTCACTAATTAGAACGTTATCTCCCCTTTGTTTAATTTGTGTGTGAAGAAAAGTCCGAGCTGAAGGCAAAGAAATAACCTGAACTTGAAAAAATTAAAACACAACAAACACGATGCAGTATTTCCTAGAATAAAATAAAAAAACGGTCGTCAATTAAAATTGACCGGAGGGGAGACATAAACAAATACAGGCTGGGGATTTGAGGGTGGAACAACTCATTATACTTGTAATATAATATGTATACCAGTTAAGTATAATGTACTTTTCTACTGCACAACAATGTAATCCTGCTGTTTCCAACACTGTATTGTTTTTGAAAAGTACAGTACGAATATCTTATATGAGTATATGAGTTTGCTAAAGGGCTTTTAATTTGAAACACTTAAAGAAAGGATTAACAGCATGAAGTGAGGCTAATAATATAATATGACCAATTAAACTTGTCAAACAGAGACAATTAATAACAAAGACCTGCCTCTAATAGAGGCCTGCTACCTTCTGTAGATGAGGTAAATAAAGGTCCTGGGGTGAATATGCTGACTGTGATCTTCTAGCCACAGCTGCTAGCCACAGCTTCAGGTGTTTATATTATGCTAAGCTACTGTCTCCTGGCTGTAGCTTCACATCTAACAACAGTGGTGCTCTTCTCACCCCCAACCGTCACAAACTCTGCGGGAAACAATGTGGATACTTCCCAAAATGCTTAACTGTTGTTTTAGTAGATTTTCTGTGGCTGGCGGAAAAACAATGTGATAAATCTTACACTATATTCTGTTCCTAACAAACTCTATACTTTCCCCCACAATGTTTGCAGACTTTCCAAATACAACAACTGCCTCATTTCAGCTCTGAAGCTCCACCTAAGGGAGAATAATTAGCAGTTTATTGGTGATGTGGAGATTGATTGAAGAGTACAGATCAATATTAGCTTAGTAGACGGCGCCTCCAGAGCAAGTTTCTGAACAATTTGTTAAATTAGGCACATTAGCTTGTATACACAACAGCATTCATTTGAGTGGATTTGGTCACAGAGGGCGAGTCATTTTACAAAAACTTGAAGTTTGGTAAATGTTGTGAGACCAATGTGGCTCAATGGTTATTGTCTACCAATTATCTACCAGGTGTGTGTTTGCTCAATGACAAGCCATCGTAAGACTTCTGATGATATGATTTTCTGTTACACTAAGATCTTCAGAGGTCATACTCTATGTATGGCCTGTGTGAAGGTTAGAAGCAGGTCTTAGGTTCCTCCTGTAGGTTTCTCTGTTTGGCAAGTATCCAAGAATAGTTTGCCAGCTTAGGTAAGACTTTGACTTCCTGTCGTGTATGCCTATCTTTGGGGATAAAGATGACTCAGATATGCAGAGCAAAGAGTACAACAGGCTGAAGATTCTGTCCACAACTCTGTCAGACTTGTACCCTACATGTGGTGCAGCTCTGACCCAGATCCCCAACAAATGTACATGAAATACCAAAAAGATGATTCTGAGTCTATCTCTCACAATCTTCACCAGAGGGAACTCCCATTCATACTTACAACTTCTTACATGTCTTGTTTTGTGTCATAGGACCTCTTCACACTGATGGTTGGCTGCCAGGTTTGGGGGTGGGCGTGGGCTAGTTGCAGGTGAAGCTGGTAAATGGCAGGGAAACTCATTTTGGATCTAACCAGTACTTCAACATAGGACCTTCCTTCCTGTTATGAACCATTTGATTTTTAGTTGTTACCTTGTGTCTTACGTAAACATGAACTGATACCACGTACCACAACGTGTGAAAGGAAAACAGCTCAGTGCTGTGGAGGCTGACCGGGCGCCTAGGAGACCAGAGTCTGGAGTAAGACGCACCGATGGCTGAAGTCAACATCTTTAGGCTCGAGGCTCTAAAGGTCAGCCCACACTTCCACCCCCGAGTCTGACAGTCACGATCTCCTGGCAGCATTATATGTACCATACCCTGGAAGCCTAGACAGCAGCCAGCTAAATGTGTGTGAGCATTTGCTATGTGATATTTCTCAGAGTGGATAGGTGACTAAGACATTTTGCCAAGCCAACAGCCCAAACCCCAAATCTGTTCAGTTTATTATTATTAACCCTCACAAGTCGAGAGCATAGCTAGCAGTGCCGAGTGACTAGCATAAACCAAGTTACTGTAGTTCTTCTGCGTTTCTTGCTAGCGTGTTTCAAGCTGATTCTGAAAGCCAACAAGCGGAGTGTTTCGTGTATATTACATACATTACGGCAGTAATGCAGGGAAATGGAATCATGCTGTGATGTGCAGCGTTCCGTATGTATTACCTATATTACGGTAATGTACGGAAGCTCTGCTTGTCGGCTTTCAGAATCAGCGGTAATAGCAGAGGAACTACGGTAAGTTGGTTTATGCTAGTCACTCGGCGCGGCGCTAAACTTTAGAAGGTTAAAAGACCAATAGAAGAAGAAACATTCAGAATTAATAAGGTTGAATCAGTAAACTTGTTTCCCATTAGTGCTGAAATAATCACTCAAACATTAAATTGACGATCAGAAGGATTTGATCAGTGAATTGATAGAGCATCTCGTTTCTGGACCAAATGCACACTGTCCTGATGATGCTAAATGTTTGAGGAAACAGTGAAATGTATTATATTATCTAAGCACCTTATAAATTTACAGAGTCACAGGAAAGCTGCTGCACACACTGAGTTCAGTCGTGAAGCAGGTGTGCACGGGACAAATAACTCTCTTTTGAATGGAAGCACAAAAAGTGACAACCACTGATTGTGAGAGAAATAAACCTATTGTGCCACTTTTTGGTGTCACCTGCCACTAAACAGCTGCAGAAAGAGAGGAAACTACAAAGTTTCCAGAGCTGCCTTTCAAGCCCACAACTAAATCCAGGTGAGTATTTTAGGACACAAAGGGAAAGCTTTTCATTGGAGTTTCCCAGTAAAAGATCACACAGAGCAAATTAGAAGTGTTTTCCCTCAGGTTTGATTGTGTGAAAAGAGGGAAAAAATATATATATAGAAGAAAGAGAGAGAATTATAAACAACACCACAGTGGGAGAAAAACGAGAGAAAAGAGTGGAGACAAGAGAGGATGAGAGAGAGGGAGCTCTTTGAAGTGTCATGCTGCAGGGTTGGCTACTGGTGGCACTTCTAATGAAGGCTGGGCGGCTGCTGCTGTCGATGTGTGTGTGTCTGTGTGTGTGATAAATGTGTGTGTTTGCGACGTGCAACCGGGTAGACTGAAAGGTCTGTGCGCTTGACTCTCTATAAAAGTTCAACAGCCACAAGGCTTTTGGAGGAAGGCCATGCAACACCACAACACACTGGCCTCTGGACCTGCCTCATGCCTGCTCCAAACACCCACACACACACACACACACACACACAAAACATCAACACCAGCCCACAAAGCACGCAAACGCTGAGATCATCTATAATGCCACAAATATGGGCAATCAAACTTCAGGAATAAAACACATTGATACTGACATGCACACACACACACACACTCGTCCACAAAGTTGCAGCCGCAAACTTGGCAAACTGCGACCGATCTCGTCATACGGTCAGAGCCATAATGCGAAAAAGATGGAAAGTATGACAATCATACATCCCGACGAGCAGGACACAAAGCAGAAGCACAAAAAATTTTTAAAAAGTAGCGCATAAAACATTAGGAGGAGAAACGGTTCGAGCTAAAACAAACCAAAAACCAGCAGCAGAGACAAACAGCTCCACTGTGTTTGCATTTGAACAGGAACTAGGGGTGACTCAGAGCGCTGCTAACTGGACCATCAGTCACCGGGCGCTCCGGTGTGCTGCTGCTTCTGTCTTCACCCTGATGGAGCTGGAGCTGTGTGTGTGTGTGTGTGTGTGTGTGCTTTCCCTCTCATCCACACACACACACAGAGTCACATAATTTAATTTGTGGTGTCTGTAGTTCAAGGATCACACTCAAGTGCAAACACAGATGCACATTTAAAGCATCAAGAGACTTAATAAAACGTCGCACGACCCCACAGGGTTCAACCCACTGCAGTGAATCACAAAGAGCCACAAAACTAATACACTGTTCAAATATATAAGGTGTTTTAATAAACTGCATTTTTTTCAGTAGTTGGAATGAGAAAGTACTGTAAAATACTGGGGAAAAAACTACTTTAAAATGAAAAATGCAATAATTTGACACAGTTTAAATACAGTTAGTAACCTTAATTTTACATGACATCTTTTTAATGTTGAATAAAGAATTTTTAAACGTGTAAAACAAAGAAGAACTTAGAAACATATTGTTTTTGCTGTGAAATTTGCCAATTCACAAACAAATCCCTGTCAAATTACCAAACCACTGCTTCATTTTACAATAGTCACTAAATGTGTTGAATTTGGAAATGTAATTACAGTAATTACACTTTAATTTAACAGTACCATGAATAAAATGAAAAATAAATATTTCTAAAATTATGCTAAATTCAAGTCTTGAGAAAAAAAAAGAAAATTTTATGGTTATTTTTTTCTTATTTAACATTAGGCATCAAATTCAGTCTATTTTTCTAATTGTATTAAAATTACAGATTTTTTTTTTACAGTGTAGCAAACAGTAATGAAGACTTATGACTACATGTTGATCTTAATCAGACATTGATTGGACAAGCTGCACCAATACTGGAAATTCTATATACAGTGATACAGTCCAGTAAATACACCTCGAAATTCAACATATACACAGGTAATAAATAAAGGTAGTGACTGAAAATATTATTACATAAAATGATTTGAAAAAGATACCAAATAGTAAATCATCAGGGAAAAAAACGAGTCACTGCACGAGTATGAAAATTAATCCTACGCTACATATCTGTGGCACATCCACCGCTCATCGCTAACAATCCCACAATGCACTGTGTCACGTTTGTGTCACAGTTCCCAGTTGCAAAAAATTACTGTGCGACTCTACGGCTGTCAGGAATGATACAATAAAGTGAAAATTCATTGGAGATCTCAATTCATAAAGAAAACTAATGAGTGTTAATGATACTGAAAGTGATGAACGAGTGATTTTTATACTTCGATGCCACAGATTTTAAAGTTGAAAGAGAAGCTCAGAGAAAGAGGGAATGAAGGAAAGTTACTGCATGAGGAGACATTTATCAATTCATCAACAGCTGCATTAGCAGCAGCATCAAGGGCTGTGACAGTCTGCAATAACTCAGCCAGACCTGAACTCACAGACATAATGGCTTCTCAAGGATATCCATATATAATTTACATTGCAAATAAATGTACATAACTGTGTTTAAAAATCACTAACTCCAGACCTCGAGTTTGAACTTTTCTTCAGTCTCAAAGTAAAAGCTGTCTGCCTATACATGAGCACGCTGTAAACCAGGGCCGCAGATGGCTAATTCGGCGCACTTTTAACGACTGCCAACTTGCCAAAATATAATCAGACTTTGAAAATGCTCGCTCTACGCCAAGCACCGAGGGTGTTCAGTTGGTTTGTGGTGGACGAAAATTACTTTATCTAGACTTAGCCTGTAATCGGACTCTCAAAATCCCTGGGAAAGCATGCACTAAAACAAGAGGGGAAGAGTCAGAGAGAATACAAGTTAGGACCGGTTGAAGGGAACTGATTTTTTTCTTACATCCAGCACGTAGCAGTCGTTATTGGCACTTCCAAAATCAGCTTAAGCTTGGAGCCATGATAGTGGACGCCTGGGTGAAGCTGTCACTGCAGATCACCGTCAATCACAGACTTCTTCATGACATTTATACACAAGTTCACTCAAACAGTCCCTGGGACAAAGTCTGTTCATATAAAGCAGATGTAGAGGAAAGAACTACAAAGTACTCAGAGTGCAAACCTCTGCAAGGTGTAATCAAACTGCTGTAGACGAACACTGTTGCCCTCTTGTGGTTAAGTAGCTTCCTTTTCCCATTAGAGCTGGGTTTTTTCATGAGTAAAGCAGGGTGAAAAAGTCATCATTTCATCAGAAGGCATTGCCTGGCTAGCTCAGTCGGTAGAGCATGACACTCTTAATCTCAGGGTCGTGGGTTTGAGCCCCATGTTGGGCGCAGAGCTTTTGGGGATGGCTGTGGTAGTGTTGGTCATCATAATAAAGAGAAGATGGTGCATTGGCTACAGGGGCGCAAGAAATATGGTGGCCATCTTGCTCCGGTCACCCAACCCAAAGACATAATAATCTAATAGTCAATAACATAATAGTCTATGGTTGTAGTGACTCGCTCGTAGTCCTGAGCCTGGACCCACAAACTTTCACATAGTTTTCTGATGCCCTCTGATGACACACCCTCTCTTGTTGGCTAGCTCATGGTACAACTTCTAGGTCACGGAGCCAAAACAAACAGGAAATAGAGAAATAAGTTTTCCATGGGTGTATTTTAATTTTAATTTCCATTTACAAACACATCTAATTAAATCAGAAAACGGATAACGGATCAAGAATTACATCCCGTTTACCATTTTTCATTTTATAGTATCACTGAAAAAAAAGGGAAACAGTTTGTTTTTCATTTTTATTTTGAAATCTCAAAATAAGAAAACGACGGGCCGCGACGTACACGGACTGTCATCCAGCAACTGTAAGTTTCAAGGTTTATGTCCCAGCTCTTCATCCTTGGGCATGGCACTAAACCCTAATGGTGCCGTTCAAGTGGCATCCTGTTACACCACCTAACACTGTAGCAGAAGGTTTTCTCTGGAATAAAATAAAGTGTCAGTCATTGGTATGATGATAATTACTTTCTCAAAATGTAAGCTGCAGTCTGTCTTTAAGTGCATCTGACTGAATTTTTGCATTCGTAATCCAGCAGAGGGTGCTCTAAAACCTACTGCACACCCTATTGACCATTAGTAAATTATAGGCTAATGCTAATATTTTGTTATGCTACCAAAATGGACGAACAGACACAACACCAACACATATTTTGGATTCTACAGTGGTAGATATATAGTCGATTGTTGGTTAACTTTGTATAAGGCAGCTGTTTCTATTGCATTGGGAGCAAGGTAGAAGAGATCCAGTCATGAAGGGTGGTGCTGGTTGTTGTTGGGTTCAAATTTATACAAACAAATTACAGGTCATTTTAAATTAATTTGAACTCAGCCTTATTGGATAATTCCCTATGTCAGTGGTTCCCAACCTTTTCCAACTCAGGGCCCACCTCCAACCCCATCAAATACCAGGACATATAGTGTGTTCTCTCAGCACTTTTTTATTGAATATTGAACACCTATAACATGTTGTAACACCTTCACTATAACAGTTTCCAAGGACCTGTCCATCAGCTCAACTGCGTTTTAACATATAAACATCAATGTGGTGTTTTTATTTATTTATAATTACATCATACTATTTTGGAAATGATTTGGCGGCCCACTTGCAATACCTTCACACCCCACCAGGGGGCCACGGCCCACAGGTTGGGAATCACTGCCCTATGTCTCAACGGAAATTCGTCAAGATCAGTTTGTAAGTTTTTCTATAATGTGTCATAAAAGGTGAACTAATTTCTAACGAAAAGTGACAGAAGAGGTAAAAAGTCAGTCAAAGAAAAACATATAGGCTCAAGGTTCAAAGGGGGTGAAAACATATGACCATCCCCTCTGCTGCTGTTTACATGGAGTCTAATGCATCTCATGGGATTGAAGATAATTAAGATCATTTGTAATCACCAAGCACCACACCACAGCGTCTCCTCCTACTTTTTTACCACCCTCGCTTTCACTTTTACTGCCCCTTCTTTCATGAAACCCCCCTCCCTTCCTCCTCCTCTTCTTCCTCTTCCTCCTCCAGCTGGCTTTTCTAGTGCATCACTTTGACAGGTGAGCTCGTGATAATACAAGCTTTTGCCTTCTTTTCCCACACTGCCACCGCAGCAAATCAACGCATGGTGGGCCTTTAAAACTGCAGCCCTGAGCTCACTGTAATGTCATCATGACTGACAAATCCATCCGCACATAATAAGGCGGCTAAATACCACATTAGCTGCACCCAATCGTGCGCCCGGCCGGTCGGGTGCTGACTCCGAACCGCACGCACATCAGTCAGTCGCCTGCAGTATTTCAACCTCTTCGCCGACCCCCATTTCTCTACAGATCTCCATTCGTGCAGTAATGATACAATTTGTTCCTAAAATGCCTGATGATGGAGGGGAAAACAACAATCATAAAAGACCATGTGGACTTTTTAAGGCATTGGCATGTTAGTGCATGCAAAGGACAAAAAAAAAATCCATTAAAAGTGCATTGGGAGTGAAATAAAACAACCCGAGAGTCTGTCTTTAGTTACTGAGGCTTGAAATGAAGATCAGTATATGATTCATAAACCACAGTAACGGATCCTTTCCTTAGCACTGTTTGTTCTTTCAATAAAACTATGCATGCGAATATCCACAGAAACTAAACCACCCGCGAATCCCATTACTTAGTTCTGCTTTGGTCTCATCAGTGGGGTATTTACACGTTGTTTGTCAGAGTGGGAGTTTGTCACAGGTGGGAGCCACCAGCTAGGCCACAGCCTGGGACTATATTGATGAACGCTGCCCACACACCGAGGCCCGATAGCTGGGCTGAAACCCTGCAGGCTGCGGTCAGATTAAGTTGTGTTTTCATGAATCAATGAAGGCCAAATAGAGTGTGACGAGGAAGTTGTGTGTGGTCTTTAACCATCCAAACAGAATATACCGTTGCATCTCTAGATCCACTAACGATCAGATATCGTCGCCGCATTTCATGGTCTTCATTCACTGGTGGAGTTTGGTAGGATGGTGTATATGTGATGACTATCAGATGTGATTTTAAAGCACAAGCAAACAGACTTTTCCAAACTACCACCACGGTCAAGTATGAGTTTTTAACATTAGAGATGAAACGAAAAATATAATTAAGTTTTAAGTCTTGTTTTTGCATTACAAAAGTTCATGTTGTTCTATCCCGAGGGCCACAATATCACAAAATGATAATGGATAACATATGTAGTACACTAAAAAAGAAAGGGGAAAGGGGTTTGGGTGTGTTACCAAAAACAGTGAAAGGAAAAAAAGGAAATAACACTCACTGCATTTTGCCCAGAGATAGATCAATAAATATGGGGGCAATATAACAACCTAGTTCAGCGTAAAGATTTGAAACAGCAGGTAACAATGTCCCCGGCTCTGTCCAAAATGTAAAAAAGAAATCCAATGACAAGCACCTCAAAACCTCTTTAATTAACACGTTACATCTGGTTTGATTTATCCTACAAAAAGTGAAGCATGATTCAAACTATTTGTGGTTTTATGAGGGTTATGTGCAGGACTAGTTTCTTGGCTGGTTACAGTGACTTCCTGTGGTCTTAGCTTTGAGTGATGGCAAACCTCCAAGATATCAGAGTGGGATCAATCTTTTCTAACTCTCGACAGCAAAATAGGTATATTCTTCAAAAAGTACCCACATTGTTACATCACTGAATTACACATGAATCTGCATGGAGCACCACCACTATCAGTACCGTATTTTCCGGACTATAAGCCGCTACTTTTTTCCGATGCTTTGAACCCTGCGGCTTAAACACCGGTGTGGCTCATGTATCGGCGGCACGAAGCTCGTTAGCTTTTTACAAGCTAGCGAGCTCTGTGCCGCCGATACATTTAGCCTCGTCACATCAGACCTGGTCAGAGTGGACCATATGAAACTGTTGAATAAATTCAATAGCAGCTTATAGTCCAGAAAGTACGGTAATTTATCAGGACTCCACAGCTAATTTCAGAATAGTTGCTCTCTTCCCAACCTGCACACTTGACATGGTAAAAAAACAAACTAGCTGTAAGCTAGTAGGCTAACACTGTTTTCTGTTCAACAGTCAGGTTGCTAGCAGGAGTAAACAAAACATGGATGGACATATAAAGGATGAGTTAAATATCACTCTAGAAATCCCATGAAAGGTTTGCTGAAGTCCGCCTGAAACAGCATTTCAAGAGTATCTAATGTTCATATTGTGACATATGTCCAGCAAAATACAATAAGAGATTTGGAGTGATTTGATTAGACCACTGAACTACAATCAAACACCATAGCTAGCTACCTAGCTCTCATTACTAGATTACCTCCATACTATCTTTAGTATGCCCCTTTAGTAAGAATTATCGTTAGTACTACCTTCTTACTAACAATACGTGTTACAACAAACTACTAATTATGCTTAGGATGACTGACAGGTTGATGTAATGATACTATTGGTTGAAACTGCTTTGGGAAAGATGGTAAATCATTTGATTATTTAACTTTTAAAAATAAAAATAGTCATAAATTTGTAGTTTTTTTATTTTAGCTCACATTTTTCAGTAGGTGTACAACCAGCGATGTAGGAAAGATAAACAGATGTTTAATTTCAGGTGCTTTAATGAATGATTTTGTCTGCAGGAAACAGTGGCAGGCCAGAGAAGCGACACAAACTGTTGAGCGAACAGGTTTAACAGTAGTTCAGGTGAGGTCTTGAAGTGGATGTGGGGGTTTGGGGGTGGATTGCTGTGTCCCTACCAATGTTTAGATCAAAGCTACACCCTTGTACTCATAAACCACAGTACCAACCAATTGACAGTGATCTATGGAAAGCCAATCCACAAACCAGCAATGGAGAGTTGGAACAACTTCTACTAATATCTTGGTGCCAGATGCCACAAGATGTCTTCAAAGGTCTTGATCCGAGCTGTTTTGATTGGCTCATAGCGCAGTGGTGGTCATGATGTTTTGAGTATGATCTGTACAATCTGACTTTAGCAGTGGCAGCCTTGGTTAATGCTGTATAAAATAAGGTGCAGTACAGTATAGAGGAGGCTTGTATATAAAACAGTAGGGATTAATAAGGCAAATGCATAAAATTAGAGTAGTGCATGTAGGAGGGCACTGCAGTGCTCTTGACTCTGGAGGTGAGGCTGAAGCACCAGGAGATTCAGGGGAAAAACTGCAGCTGGCAGCACTTCCCTGAAAGGAAACAGTATTGACGTTCAGTCTGTGCAGTTCAAACTCACCTTTTTTCTTCCTCACCCACTGACCGACCCACCCTGCTTCCTTTCTTCTCACCCCTTCATACTTCACTTCTTCCCTCCCCGCTGCTTTTGTCAGACTCGCTGTAAAACTGTCAGCGAGCAACTTTTTGGGGAAGCGGCAATTAGGAGAGAACAGAGAGTTTTTGAGGTGGAGGGCGTGCACACATGCAGGCGTCTTGAGTATTTTTCCAGCAGGAGCGACCTCAAAAACTGTCCTCGTCACTTTGGATAATGCGTTCTTAGAGCAGAAATAACTAGCTGAAGCGCTGCGTTCTACCCAGTTGGATTTACATAAAAACTCCGCTGGCGAAGCATGACGAGCGGTGCCTGGGTTTATTTCCACTTTTTCACGGGAAGCTGCTGTCGTGTACACTTGTGTTGGAGCACATACAGTATTTTCCAAATGCAAATTCGCCCTTATGGATGCATGTTTCTGCAGCCAAGCATATACGCGAGTCTATACCTTTCCCCAGAAACAAGGATCTCCTCCCACGCTGTCTTCCTCTGTCATACAAAGGCATAGCTCACAAGCAGTGATGCAACATGACCCATCGCTTTGCCCTATATTCTACCACCCAATCCATGATTCATATAACAGATGGGCTGCGAGCATGACCGTGCATTTGACACAGATCGCATCCTGTGACCCCAATCCAGTGGGTAAGTGAATTGTCAAACGTTTAACAGTGGAGGGGGTCAAAGGTGTCATCGCCCAGCCATTTTTCAAGAAGCTGGTTGTCTGCCACCACCTTCTGCCCATTTATTTCAACACAGAGGTGAAGTTAGATGAATTATTGATCTATCTGGGAAAACTGGGCACAGAGAATAGGAGGGTGGAAAAAAATACGATAAACTAATAATAGAAGAAAAAACTAAATTAGGAGATTTGGGGACTATAAATAACACAATTGTAAAGGATTATGAATTCAGTAAAGGATCCATGTTTGTTTGCATTTACAGGAATTACCAAATGAATCTGTTGTGATATGTGAGATGTCTCAGTATGAAAATTTAAGTAAATCATGCCTGCCGTCAACGCTCCACTCGTGGTTCTTGGAGTTTGCCTGAGACAGGAAGTGAAAGCGCGACACTTTCTGTGCCCCGGAGGAGAGCAGCTCTGTCATGGTGTGATCTTGCTAATGGTCTCACTTCCCCAGCCACACCTGAGCTTCACGCTCACACATGCATAGGTGCGTTTAGAGCAGAGAGCGGCACCAGTTGACAAGCACAACAATACGCTTTGACTGAATTACCATTACAGTTTCTTTTAACCCCAAACTACTTTCACTCTGACGTATATTTACTTATTTCTGATTTCTGTCCACACACAAAACATTCAATTTAGCATAATCTGTTACAATATGAGACATAGCTGCATTCGACATAAAACCAGATTAACCAGGATTTGGATTTTCTTCTAAATTGTACATCACACTGTGCTGCCCTCCATCAAAATCTTTGCTAATGTACAAAACTGAGGTAAAAGGAAAAAGAAAACTACTACACTGGGGGTGGCTGGTGCTCATAAGGTTGTGGGTTCAATCCCCAGCTCCACATGTCAAAGTATCCTTGAGCAAGACACTGAACCCTAAGTTGTTCCCAGTGGTGGCCAGCACCTTGCATGGCAGTTCAGTAGCCATTGGCGTGTGAGTGTGTGAATCAGTCAAGAAAGCGCTACATAAATGTCCTCCATTTACTTAACTGTGACTATATGTTTAGTGGTAGAAAGCTAACCTGTTCTCAGCTCCTAAAACGATATCTTTAAAGCTTTAATAAGTTTGTATTTTAATGAGTTGCAGGTAGTTCAGAGCTAGCTAGGCTAAAGGTAGAGATCACAACAGTAACAATGCTTCAATGTCTGAATTTACGTTGCCTTTAAATCAAACTGTACATTTGTTTTAAATCACATTTCTAGCTTTTTTTCTAGGTTTTATGTCTTTAAAAAATGTTTTGCCTTTTATGAATAGTGTGAAATCATCTAGTAACTGGTCCTGGGGATGCTTTTATTTTGAAACTAAAAACCTTATCAATGCTATATGGTGAGCAGTGTAGTCATATGGTGGGAAAAACTGGGACAAACTCCAAGGCAGCAAAGCTGATTTATGCACTGCATCCAACTCTATATCCTTGGATATAATGGGCACACAGTATGCAGTTGTTGTTGCACATTTAATGTTTCTTGTGAAAATATCCAGTAAAATTAGCTCTGATAACAGTTTGGCATTTACTTTGATAGCTTCACATTTTTTCTACATGGGTTTAAAATGGAAACAATATAACAACGCCAGTTCCTCGTGAAATCCTCATGGACAGCCTTTAAATCTGATTTCCACGTGAGGCAGGATAAAATGGAGTGAGGTGTGCGGTAATACTTCTGTCAAACTGCACTTCAGCAAAAGTAAAAATCCCGACTTTAGCTATTCAAAATTTTGCCAAATAGCCACTCAGTCACAGTGACAGGTGATCCCTGTGAGCAGGTAATTCATTATTTCCACTCTTGCCAATATGCCGTTTTTCACAGTGCACCGAGAAGAGGGGAGGTGGATGAACACAGATGAGTTAAATGGAGACAAGTACTGATTCATTTGTTTTGGTTCAGCAAGTGAGGCGAGACCTTGACACACAAAAGATTAAAGCCCACTCCAGTGCGATGAGCTGGAGCCAATTAGAGCCATTAAAAATCATGAGATTCATACACATGCTAAAATATGCAGGGTGCTTCAAAAACGTGAAGAGCTGAGGAACCTGAGGATGAAGAGGAGAGAGGCTGGCTCTCCAACATGGCTTAAAACAAAAGAGGAATTAAAGGCAGAGGGTTTCTCCCCTTGGCATCCACTGCTTTGTCTGCCACCCAAGCTTTTTTTTTTTTTTTTTTTTACTGTATGAACAAACAACAGCTATTTATTCATCTGATTTCCCCTTCAACCCTGTCGGCTATCGATGCAAACAAATACAACCAGCGCCTTTTATTGCTGCCACCCACCCTGACAAAACCACTCATATACACAGCGTTTTTTTTTTTAAGCCAGAACAACCGGTTGTCATGTATCTGACAGCCTCCCACAGGGAATAATAGGCATCTTATACAATCATGTATTTTAGCCCAGCGAGCTTTAAAATATTTTCTTACTGCAAATGAGAAACCTGCCAAAGGGGTTGAAATAATGCCACTATCTTTAAAAGGGGTTTTCTTGAGTCAAGGTTTGTTATCTTGATTTTACTTGAGGACATGACTCTGAAAGTTGAAAAAAGTAACAGACTGCTGGTATAACAATGAGATCGGAAAAGGAGGGCAAGGGAAAACAGCGAATAGGTGGAGGGAGGCAGAGTGAGGAGTCAAGGAGAAAGTAAACAAAACTTGAAAAATAAAACACAAAAGAGGGTAAAATTGGAGGTGTACAAAGGATAGGACAGGGACAGGAAGTTGAGTTAGAGGTGTAGGGCAGGTAGGGATAGGACTCTAGATGAAGCTCCCTCTGTGGTCTGCTGCCCTGGAATATAAACACTTCCCTTAATGAACAAGCTAGTAGCTGCTTAACAACAAAGGCACCAGTTCATTAAACTGTCAGCCTTTAAAAAAACAAACATAATTTTGTTTGCCTTTAAAAGTTGCACTCTGCCAAACAAAGTCCATTTTGAAGATTATCTTTAAAAATGTACTCGTTTACTCACATATTTATGAATGTGATACTTTTACTTTGAAATTTCACTTCAAGGCCAGATGCTCATTACCTGCAGGACGGAGGTTTTGTTTTAACATTAAGGCAAAACTTATGGATAGATCTCAATATATCAAATTTTAGAGATTAGTGGTTTGGACCCTATAGTGTTGTAGTACTCGAGATTGGTCTTGTTCTCGAGACCGGTCTTGAGACCACTTTTTAAGGGTCTCGGTCTCGTCTCAGAATTGAAGGCATTTTTACTCTGTCTTGTCTTGGTCTCGGACAAGGTGAACTTTTTTTTTTTTTTATAAAGACCGGTCAAGACCAAACCAGCACTACAGTGATAAGTGAGAACTGCCTTCATGGTGACATGCCCTCTGCTAGCAGACACTAGGAAAATTAGCTTTGTTGCAGTTGCGTTTATGTAAAAGCAAACTTAAGCTTAAAAACAAGATACTGGTCATTTGGTTTTGTTGTGATTTTTCTTTGATATATACAATCTTGGTCTTGTCTTGGTCTCGACCTCTAAATGTCTTGGTCTCGATACTCTCTAGTCTTGATAATGTCTTGGTCTTGGTTGGTACGGTCTTGACTACAACACTAGGATCCTGTCTGAAAATAAACCCCACATCCCACAAAATCCCCATCTCTTATAATGGGTGAATGAAATTAAACCACTAGAGGGCGGTAAAACACCACCGCTGCATCTATGAGCCAAACCGGAAGTGAAAAAGAAGGAAGCGGTAGGTTGAAACTGAACACGGTGAAGTGTTTCAGCTAAAGATACGACAAAACTTTATCTTTTGTCATATCTTAAAGGATTTGTTGAACATCGACACACACATGTACGATGATAGCATCTTGGTGGAGATCAGACAGTGGATTATACCTTGAAGGAGGATTGTGTTCTCTGAGTGTTTTCTTGTTTACAATGAAAAACATTGTCGGCTATGCCCCTGAGCTTCCTGTTAAATATTCTAATGAAGCCCCTGAGCTGTGGGATGATTAAAGAGCTGTCGTACAACAACACAGTTATTTTCCACATTAGGTTCTTTTCTTACACGAGTACCTAATTGACTGTTGAGGCAGTAACTTTCTACTAAAACCTACCTCCTGTTGACCAAGTTTAAATTTGTAATTTAGGCCACACTAGAGGTCAATAAGTATAACAAGTGACCCAATCCCATTTGGATCTTTCCCTTTTGAATCTGATGATGCAAAAATACTGCATGTACTCAACCCTCTTGTACATTTTATTATCAGATGGCAGCAGTATGGTTTGAAAGCCCAATCCTCAAGTAAACAAACAGCTGTATAAAAAAACAAAGTAATGTATGGAAAAAGGCCAATAATGAACAGTGTTATGCATTATGCATCAAGCAGCAGCTGTGTTTTCAAGAATAGACCCGAGGGTTCGGCTCAAGAGGTCAAAAGTTCTTCATCTATCACAACAAAAACAAGCGTAAACAAACTATAAATTCATAGCTTCAGAAGCGATAAAGAATTATTGATTTATTTGTGATTAATCTGGATTTACACTTTGCACGAGGTTGTAGTCGAAAAGTAAAGAAAACACATTTTTTTGGATCTAATACATCCAAACACAAATCTATGCCTTTAAAAGAAGTGTTGTGAAGTCTAGAAGAGACTGTATCACCTGTGTTTGCAGGAGTACAGGTTTGATAATTGACAGGATATGTAAAAAAAAAAAGTAAATCCACCAGCCACAGAAACATTGTTGTGCGAGACATTATTAAATGAGCGCGGCGACACTTTCCCCTGCCAATAATCCAGCCCCACTGTGGTTAATCAGGTGTCGAGTAAACAAAAACTTTCCTTTTAAATATGAGAGGCAGAGATGAATAATTCATGAAATAAGGTGTTTGCAAGTGTGTGTATTGTTGACCTAGTTACCTCCCACTGTTGTTTTCAAAGAGGCGATACTAAGTACTCCACCAACATCTGAACTTTCTCGTGAGTGAGTGATGGTGAGCTGGATGTGCTGCACCAGTGGTTACTAACTTTTTTCTTTTATTTTTCATCATAGGAATTCAAATGTGCTCCAAATATGTTCATGTGAATTAGCTTCAAACTACCTTTTATTGAATATTAGTAGATGCTGTTCCATTATTTCTAAATGCCAGGTATCTATTATTTTTTTGCTAACGATCAGAACTGGTTATTTGTTACAATTTGCTGGACAGTTGAACTATTTACATTATTTATAACTATGCTATAATAAATAAATATGAAGTCACAATCAGTTAATGATTAATAATAGTGTTGTAGTACTCAAGATCTGTCTTTTTAAGGGTCTCGGTTTTGTCTCGAAATTGAAGGCATGTTGAAGTCAATAACGTAATAACAGCCGATAACGTAATAAATTTGCCCTTTTTGAAATGTAATAGGCTAATAACCGATAACAAAATAACTTTTGGCCAATAACGTCATAAGCAACCAGTAACGTAAGTAATTATTACATTATTAGCCCAAAGTTATTACGTTATAGGTTCAGGACTTTTATTACATTATTGGCCAGTTATTATGTCATTGGTCTACTACATTTCAAAAAGGACAAATTTATTATGTCATCAGCTGCTATTATGTTATTGGTTTCAACAAGGTATTTTTACTCGGTCTTGTGTTGGTCTCAGACAGGGTGGACTTGGGTTTTTTGATCAAGACCAGGCCAGCACTACTGTGATAAGTCAGAACTGCCTTCACGGTGTCATGTGGTCTTTGTGACACCCGGAGTAACATGCCCTCCGCTAGCAGACACTAGAAAAATTTGTTTTGTTGCTGTTGCATTTATGTAAAAGCAAACTTAATTAAAAAAAAAAAAAAAAACCCAAGATACTGGTCATTTGGTTCTGTTTTGTTGTGATTTTTCTTGGATATATACAGTCTTGGTCTTGTCTCGGTCTCAATACTCTCTAGTCTCGATAATGTCTTGGTCTCGGTTGGTACGATCTTGACTACAACACTAATTAATATACTTTACAGTTGTTGCAGGGACACTTTTCTACAAGTTGGTGAAAGTGTGACACTATGTGTAGGTGTATGTGTGTGTGCCATTTGCTCCTCTTTCTCACAACAGCTGCTGTACAAATTCGGGATTTTGTTTTGTGTGAAGTGTTTGCAGCTTGGCACTACATACTGTGAATGCAGCGCTTCACCGTCACATTAAAGTCGTCCCTCTCAACAGTTTGGGTGGGCACCATGTCCTTACATACATGAGCAGCTTGGCCACGTTACAGCTTTCTACCATTTTCACCATTGGCTTTTTTAATTTTTTTTTTTTTTTTTTATGAAGATGGTGACTACTGAGTGAGTCAGAGGATGATTCCTGCTTTGTGTTTTTGTCTTTCAGCACCATCGCTAGAACTCCTTGTGTCAGAGCCAGAGGATGTTCTCATACAATCCCTCACACTGGAGGACAGGCCTCAGTCGTCTCTGTTTTCCTTCTTCCCTTATGAACCATGAAAACATGCATTTGTTTTAGGTTTAAAAAGGAAGTGCTCGCTCAGGGTTTAACATGGCATGACGTAGGTAATGCAGAACCTTAAATCTATTCTTCATCCAAACAAAGGTAAAGCCAAAGCCAAAATTATGATGCTGACCAATAGATCCACATTGGATGATTCGGCAGCTCACAATTTACATACAATGCCAATATTTTGTGCCAGTAGTGTGTGTACGTTTTATGTAACGGGGGAGAAATTATGGGTTGTGGAGGTCCCTGTGGTGGGAGTGTGCATATTACATATATTACTGAACTTTTCATATAAAAGACTGGAGTCTGATTCCTGTCATAGACTCGCAGTTAACCACGATCTTTTAGCTAAACGTAACCCACTCATAACCAACTATTTTAGCTTTTTAACTTTCACCTATGATCACATTTTACCATCGATGGGTCAAGATCTAACTAAAGCAGCATCTCGAGAGTATCTCACTTGTGTATTGATGTATTTCCAGCAGGATAGGTAGGTGGGACAATGGCCATTTCTCAATTCAAAGTATACAAGCTTGTACTTGTGTACTTGCTGAGAATGTACCTGCAAGTCGGACTCTGAAGTACTGCATTGCGGGAAGGCGAGAACGCACCGAGCCTAAAGTGCGATTGGAACGCCAGCGTACTTGTTGACGTCACATCTCCGCTCGCTGTTGCTAAATGCATTATGGGTTATTTGGCTTCCCCAAGTCCACACAAGTCTGGTCTGATGCAGGCTCAATACTGAAGGAAGAGCGAGAACACATTCGGGTATTTCATGCGTTCTCAGGCAGCTATGTACTTTGAATTGGAACAGTGCTAGGTCTCCGACTGATGACGTTTCATGAGTACGCAAGAACGCAAGTACGGACAAGTTGTATATTGAAAAACGGCAAATATATTTAAAGTAATTTGATTGGACCACACAACAAAACACCCTAGCTAGCTACTGTACTACAGTATCTAGTATCAAGTATCTAGCACTGCATTACTAGATAACATTAGTACTAACTGACGATACTGTTCCAACAAACTATCGATAATGACTACACCTGCTACTACTCTCTGCCAATGTTTTATAGCGGTAATTTGACTGTGACAGCAGATTGATTGACTGATTGATTTATTGATTGACTCACAGTTTTTTGTTTGTTTTTGGGTTTTTTTACCAGGAAACAAATGTGATTGAACTTCATGATCTAAAAGAACTACAAAGACAAAGAAAGAACCACTTACGAAATATGTGCATGTGCAATAGCGACATAGGAAAACATCACAATCTCCAATGTTGCTTTTTTAAGGACATACATAACTGTTGGTGTTGATTCACTCTTTTAGAAATGATAGATAAATAACTTCATGACCTACTCAACTTAAAAACACCTTCCAAATGCTACTGAGGGCATATTTAAGTGTAGCCACGTGTATGTTCACGAACAGGAAGTAGCAGAATGCATGTAACAGCATTTCAAATACAAACTGAGACGGACTGTATTTAGTTACAGGCATCACCAGTTTCCCATAAACCCCTGATTTAAAACAAAGCACTGTAAGAGGCTCTGCACTAAGTGTAGCTTATCTGTGCACACAACAAGGGGAGGAAAGTCTTTCTGTCCAGAAAATTCAAGGATCACTTTACATTCATAAAAGACAAAGAAGATCAGAAATATATAGTGTAGGAAAACTCTGCTTGCCAGGAAAAAGCTGCTTTCATCTGTCCAAAGATTCCACTTGTAAACCACGAGGAAAGTTTTATTTTTGTCCAGTAAAGCTAAAGCTACCTAGTAAACCACTTAGCTGAAGTGCTAGCTGACTGCAGAGTCACATTTTAAAGCCAGGAGTTTTGCATTTGATTTGATTTGGTTTTGCAGAGCCAGAATTGACCATATTTGGATACGAAGGAAGGAGTGAGGAGGTGGGTTTGTCACTGTCCAATGTGTATGAGACTCGTGGCCACCAGTGAACGAGAGTCCAAACTACCTGTCAATCATTAGAGACTAGTGCTGTCAATCAAACTAACCCCGCCTCTATGTCACTAATAAGAAGCGTTGACTTAAAATAATGACATTTTTTAATTGAAGCCAATTGGAGCCAGCCTCTAGTGGCCTTTGAGAGTATTGCACTTTTTTGTACATCTGCATTGGTGTCACTTTTGAGACGAGGTTTCCTCATCCATTTCTGTATAAAGTCTACGCTCCTAAAGCTGTTCACCAAGGACCAATAAAGTACTTCCTTATCTTATCGTCCTGGCAGCCACACTGTACATTGTTCTTCTTCACTCCACCAGCTCATCTACTCTACAACATCTATGCCCTTTTCCCTCCTGCCTCCTCCGAGCTCGCAGCTCTCCTTTGAGTTTGGATTACGACAGCGCAGACGTGTCAAGTGCAATTAAAAAAAAGCATTCAGACCCTCGGTTGTAATGTATAGTTGTCAGTGCAGGCCTATTAAAGTAATGAGCCCATGACCAGAACAGGATATATATAATCAAGGCAGCTCAATAAGGGCACACTGACCATGACTTGCAATTAACTGCAAGAGCTGCCATCAGGAATAAGCCATAGTGAGGTCACAAAGCCAAAGGGCAGGGATCAGCGGATACAGTGCTTGAGTGTTGTGCAGGCATATTTTTTCCATGTTTGTTGTGCATGCGTCTGCATGTGTGTGGCTGAATGTCTGCGCTCCAGCTCAGGAAAGGGGGAAAAAAAAAAAAGTAGTCAAAATCAAAACCATATGCACAGTATTCCCAACGTGCAATAAAGTCCCGCCATCTAACCGATCACAGGTCTCCGAAGTCGTATATTACCCAATTTTGTGTCTTGTCTCCGCACAGTGGCTTCCAGAGAGCGGCGAGACACAGCCACAGCTACCGACAACATGTTAATCAAACCGGGCCTGCACCACAATGCCACCATGAAGACAGGAGGCTCTAAAATGGCTGCCACCAGAAAAAGGCGAGATAACTGCTGCTGCTGCTACTCTCTCTGTGCTGAAAAATGACAGTCGCTTGGTGGGGCCAGTAGCTGCATTGTCTCGTGGAGGGATTTTCGCTCCAAGTGAGACTTTAACTCCGACGGCGCCTCGAGAGTTTCTGTCAACAAGTAGATAGTAAAATTGTCCTGTGAATGTGGAGTGAAGCCATGCTTGTCTCCACGCCAGCTCTCTGGCCCTTTTTTTTTTCTCAAAGACCTCCCTCTCTGCCCACCACACACACACACACACATACACACTCAGCCATGGCAGTGTTGATGTGATGCTGCACTAGAGGCCAGTGTCCATCCTCGTAGCCAGTGGGCCTCTGAGAGTAGCAATAGATAGCATTAGCATGAAAACAAACCAGAGAAGCAGCCAGCGAAGTCAAACAAGAGGAAGGAGTGAGAGAGAAAGAGGGATGGTGAAGTGTAGCAGAAGAGAGCAGAACAAATCTCTCCCTCAGGACTTTCCCACTGTTTTGGGACTCGGTGGTGTATTCTCTCCATCTGTCCATCGTGATGCCCATCCTCTTTTTCCTTTGTCCTCTCCAACGTGGCCTTCGCCTCGCATGTTCGGATCTAAAGAGCAACAAACCCGATTTGGCACTTGACAGTAAAGTGGACTGCATCTGCAGTGTTACTGGGACAGAGGCAGGGGGACGGGGACTGGGACAGGGACCAAATCTGGGATTTCAACTGAGTTCTTCATGTTAATAACAGAAGACAGATTTTGACCAAAAAGCTTACAATCATGTAGAAATCCCAATTGAGTCACACCAGTGTACCTCTCTACTGAGGTGGCAGAGTGTGGTACAGATTCATGTGCTGTGGCGTCAGTCTCTTCAGATAAGAATCACTAGATGTCCTGATTCAGTCCAACTACCGTATTTTCTAGACTATAAGCCGCTACTTTTTTCCGACACTTTGAACCCTATGGCTTAAACACTGGTGTTTCTCATGTATTGGCGGCACAAAGCTCGTTAGCTTTTTACAAGCTAGGAAGCTCCGTGCCGCCGATACATTTAGCCTCGTCACATCAGACCCGGTCAGAGTGGACCACATGAAACTGTTTGAATAAATTCAGGTGCGCTCAATATCCAGAAAATACGGTAGTCTCAGGGATGATGATTTTTTTCAAATGCATCAGCTTTGTGGCAAAAAGAACAATTAACAAAGTTTTAAAATGAAATGAAAAATGTCCCTTTGATCCTTTTAGATCTCTGGTTGTATTGTTCACTTACTTATGTTTGATTTTTATATCAAAGTTCAATCACATTTAATTCCTGGTTACAAATCATTTTCATCATCTTGCCCAGGGGAGGCATTTTTTTCATCTCTGAAAAAAATTGAAGTAGTCCTTTCCTGTTATAACAGGATAAAATAGTTGGTGTTGATATTTCACCACAAGAGGGGCAACAGTGTTCAGTCTGTAGCATCATTAATAGTTGGTGGTGGTTCTCATTTCTCATCTTTGCACAAGATAGTTTTAATTTAACAGGATGAAAAAATGTGAAATCAATCAGAAAACAAACTGTAAATTAAATTGTATCTTCAGCTGAGCCAGAGTGTGTACAGATGCCTACATAAATATGTGATCCCAACGAGTGAAGAGCAAAACAAGACGCTCAGAAAAATCAAAAAAAAGGCCGAGCGAGATAAATCCTCTTCAGCGTGGTCGTCTGACAGAGTTTAGGAAGAGTCTGTGAAACATCTCCCTCAGGATGAAAAGCCAAACAAGGCAGATGTGTGGGGACTGAAACAGGACAACTTCAGCTTCCTCTGCTCCAGCACAGATTCGCCTTTAGCCAGTCATGAATTTAGCCTGCTCTAATTAAGTGCACATATAAGCACGGAGATAAAACACCACTTTCAAAACCGGCTCTGATAACGATTTCAATTAATTTGATTTCTTTGCGACTGCTGTTATTTTTCCTCCCCGAGCAGCGTTTAGGATTAAAGCGTTTATATAAAGATGTTTAAAGCAGTGAAATGGTGAGCATAAATCCTGGTGAGCTGTAAGCATTGTCAGAGGACGAGAGGGAGGAAGGAGAGGGCGAGTGAGTGATGATCTTTATCTAGATTACTGTGGGTGCGCGGTGTGTGTACGTGAGCGTGCGTGTGCATGTGTGTGTGTGTGTGTCAGATCAGATAGCTCTGGTGATGATAGCTCTGTTATTGTTACAGTTTGAATTCACTTCAAGGATTATCTAATGCTGTTTGCACCCAGCACAATCTCCTCTCCATCACTTGGAAGGAACCAAAAATATCTCCTCGTGTATCAGTGTGAAATCATCAGAGGTGTTTTTGTTGCATTCAGGTACTTATAGTAAAATACAGCATAGCAGAAAGCTCCTGTTAAACATTTTACATTTTTACATGCAGGTCCCTTCACAACACTTCTCATTTGTATCACCTCGGGGACGATGGGAGTTGTAGCCAAAAGAAAACAAAAAGATCAACGAACTGATTCATTGTTGAGTTTTCAAAGTGTGAGAGGACTGTGAGGTTTTACAGCAGACATGTACTGAAGGCAGGGATCCTACACAAGTCTGGAAAAGTAGGAAATTTGATTTAATAAATTTCCGGGTCGGGAAATGTACAAAAAATGGAAACTAGTGTATGGAAAATATTCATGATATAAGAATAATGAAAACAAACAATTAATTATATAATTTATTTACATGATACACATTTATTTACTCAAATGTCACAAGTTATTTGATTCTTTAAATTTATTTATTTATTTTTCACCAAGAAGTCTAGAAATTAAAGTCTTCAAATTGTCTTATTTTATTTTCTATATTTTGCAGATTCTTATTGTTGTGTAAATATTAGTGCTGTCAACTGATTAAAATTTTTAATCAGATTAATCACAGGGTTGCTGTGGATGAATTGATTAATCACGATTAAATATCTTTACTTTTAAATCGATATTAATCACGTTTCGTTTTGCATGAGGGTGGTTTGTCGCAAGCTAGGTGATACGTTAGCCAAAGTGCTAGCAGTACGTACTAATACATGCTTTGTGGTAATGTGGTATTTTAAGCTGAAAGGGCTTCGGTGAAAAGAAAACTTCTTCCTGCAGAGTGTCAGTAACTATTCTGTCTTGATTTTATTGTACTTAAACTTCCTATGGAGAGGACCAACGTGCTGTTTAGCATCTTCCATGTTTATTGGTTGGTTCTGCTTCCTGTCACCACAGGATTAACTGTCTGTTTTTGCAGGTGTGACAACAACTCCACTTGGACAAACTGCCTGAAATGCAGAGACGTTCAGAGTCCTTCTGTTGCATTAAAATTATTAATCAGATTAATCATGATGATGGATTTATGTACAAAACATAGTCAAAGCACAGAAAACCGTGACCTGTGTCGTCACACTGTTTACACTGTGTAGATGTTTTCCTGTGTCTCTAAACCATCCACTGTCTATGGAAATAGAAGCAGCAACCAGGTCTCAAAAGTGAAGCGAATACTTTAGTGAAAAAATTACAATACCACTGACGACCACTAGATGTTGTCTCCAGTTGACTGTAATAATCAGTCTATACATTTTTTGAAACAACTCACTGTGATGTCACCAGGCTTCAAGATGAGAAGGATTTAGGGGCGGGGTTAGTTTGATTGACAGGTCGGGTATGAAATGATTATTTGATTAGTAAAATACTCCGATTTAATTTGTTGACCGATCCAATGATGAAGACTCAGCACCAACATGGTTCCTATACCTCTGACACTTTCCACCACCTGTGATAGTACTTCACCAGCTGAGTTACAAAGAGTTAAAAGACTGTCACCTTAAAGCAGCCTAAATTACCCACAGTACACACAGTGTGGAAGTATGTGTCATAAAGATGCTACTCAGGCTGATTTTAGGTGTGTTTAAAATGTTTCCCTCTCTCTTGTGCCTGGCCGACAAAAACACTACATGCAGTGGTGTTGAGTGGGGTATATCTTGTGTGTGTGTGTGTGTGTGTCCAGATCAGGCCTGTCTGGTGTTGTGGAGTGGGGAGGTGTGTTTGTTGTGGAGATGTGGACAGTGAAGAGACCCATTAGAGGAAGACGGCCACTGATTAGGGATGAACTTCTCCTCCACTTCACTTATCACACATGCATGCAGACAGACACACTCAGATAGCAGGTGCTCACTGTGTTAGCCTCTCTCAGCCTCTTGGCCACACATGGACACGCGCCCTTCGACCTGCGCCTCAACGTATATGTGTGTTGTGTGTCCGACAAAGTGTGTGCGGGCATAGTTTTGTGCTATCTGTGTACGTAAATACTCGTCTGTGCATATAGATGAGTGTGTGTGTGTTATCAGGGCTGCTGCGGATCCTCTCGAGCCTGGACGGCGTGGTGTTTGTCTGGGACTGAAGTGCTGAAGTTGAGGCTCTAGTGATTAGGAGGAGATAAACAGTAGCAGCAGCCAGGAGTCAGCACTGCGACGAGGGCACAACAACTGAGTCTAGATCAGTGATTTCCAACCAGGTGGTGCTCATTTCAGAAAAACTGATAATTTTTTTGTACAAGATAATTATCTCATAATTACGAAAAACAAAAAAACGTCTAAACAGCTGCAGAGTCCTGAGGTACCTGCATAAAGTCAACAAACTAATAATTATTTCATCAACACTACTTAAAGGTATCTCCCAATGTCTCAAATCCTAACAAAAATTAAACTGGATTAAATTTAAGAGTCGGTGCATTCTTGTTTCTGTCAAATGTCTAATAGAGTTTCTCATTGGATTAATGCACCACTGTCCCGATAATGCTGAAAAATAGAGCCGATTTTTTATTTTTAATTATCTCGTTAATTCAGAAAAACAGAGACAATTTTTGTTTTTTCATGTGATTTCAATACGCTTCTGTACCAACACTTACCAACAGTGGACAAATGGTTGCAAAACAAAGCTAAAAAATGTTAATCACTAAAGTAATTAATAATAAGTTAAAGTGATGGATTGAGGGATTAGCTAAAAGTGATAAAAAGTTAATTAAAAAATGGATCAAGTAGTTAGCTAGAAGCTATAAGCAGCTAGCTAAAGGAACTATTTAAACGATTAGCTGAAAATGAATATTTACCTCAATGAATGGATTCAATGTTTACCTAAAAGTAATAATTTCACAGTTAATCTTCTACTGTAGATGTAACACACAGTTAGTAAGAACAATGGCTTAAATGTAAGCTAACAGTAAGTAGCTTAAAGTAATGTATAATCGGTTTAAATCGCTAGCTGATTGTAAAAGATAAATAGTTTAAACAATTAGCTAAATATTGGATAGATGCTGAAAGCTGAATTGAAGGTAATTAAATCACTAAAAAGAAAGAGATAAATGTTTACAACACTATAAAAAGATTGGATACAGTTGCTGAAAGATCCAGGTTCTGCCTCTAGTGGCGCAAATGTCACCAAACCAAGCTCAACAAAAATGTATTATAGTGCTGTTACATAACATTTAGTTTTAAATCAATTCAAAATTCAACACATTTGGGACATGATGAGTCATGTCACTCAAACACTGGTGTTCAATGAATTTAACCTTCATCCCACCAGGGGAAGCTAAACAGATCACATGTGTACTGTCCCTTTAACTGAATCCTGTGGGTCACAGACCATCTAATGTGGATCAAAACATACACAGCAGTAACTAATTTTGATGTGCCTTTAAGGTCAAAGGTTGTAAGTGGAGTTTAGATTCTTCATCAACAGAAAATAAACCCACGAAATGCTTTACAATGACACACAGCCCACTTCTGTGGCAACAATAATTTGTTTGGACAGGAGATAAACACAGACATCTTCTTCCTGCAGTTTCACCTCTTATGCAATTTGAGGCTGAAGAAGACAGATGAGGTTTTTTTTTTTTGCTCTACATTTATGGTGAAAGAAGGAAGGAGGAAACTTTCTATCACTGGACCAAAATACCTCTTTGCTATATGCAGAGTCACTCGGGGTTATAAATCAAGCTGTCCTCTGAAAATGTCCCCCGGTGGTCCTGACAGGGCAGATCAAAGAGAGCGTTCACTTTTCATACATCAAGTCATAGCGGATGACGGGTTTCTGTGTCAGCAGCAAACGCCGTCGCAGCTGCGGCAGGCTTTTCATTTCGTATAGTCTCAAATGCACCATTTGACGGGCGGGGACTGTGTGGACGAAGCAAGCGTGACATCACCTGTTGGTTTGAGGACATGTTGGTTGTTTGGAGCCAGAAGTGACCATCTGTGGATATGAAGGGAGGAGTGAGGAGGCGGGTCTAACCCTTGAACCCGAGGACACTGTACAATGTGTAAGAGGCCCCGTCCACACGGAGACGCATTTTGGTGTTAATGGTGAAGTTTTTTATGGTTTAGGCCTTGCATGCACACGGAGACGGCAATTTGGGAGACGAATAAGATTATTTCTGAAAGCGGGTCACAGAGTAGCATCACCATGTGGATGGCGTATACACACTACGTTTTCCGTGTCTTCATTCGGACGCACATACTTCCTGGTTTAGGGGGAAACATTTTAAAACATTATCGTTTTCATCTCCAGGCCTGAGACTCGACCCTGGTCTCATTGGGGATCAGACGTGTCAATTAAGCTAGCCACGCTTCTAAATCTTCTACTTGAAATGGTTTTCAGATGAACCAGATCACTGAGGAGAAGACGCAACTTTAACTAATGACATCAGAATGACTTGTGGAAAAAATGTATTGACTGAATATTTCAGGATTGAAAAGTCAGTTGGAGCCAGAGTTTTTTGAAGCCACCCTCTAGTGGCCATTGAGAGCATTGCACTTCCACATTAGCCTCATTTTTAGCCCTACTTCCTTCGTCCTTGTCCACATGCAGTCTATGGCGGGAACCGACTGGAACTAGACTGTTCTGCCACCTCAGCGCAGCAACTTTATTTAAAAACCGTCTGTTTAGTTTTTAGCTTGCGTGGGCCGAGGCTTTTCCCGTCGGGCCCACAGCTCCGCCGGTCCCTTCTCAGAGGTCTCCAGAGGGGGTTACCAGAAATAATGACCCCGTGACCTCGGAGACAGATGATAGAGGTTGTGGGACGGCTCTCTGACGTCAAAAAAATCTAGATAAACCAGTCGCTGTTTACTCAGCTGACCGGCTGAGGGACAGAGCCGGCAAATGGCAGCGAGCGGGAGGGGGATAAAAATGGAGAAAGAAAATGGACCAGGGTGCAGAAATGTAAAATCACTGACAAATAGCAGATACCAAATAGCCAGAGAGGAGGTGGGAGATTCAGGAAGATGAAAGAGAAAGTGGCTGTGATTCAATTGACCCTCTTAGGGACGTGAATGTGACTGAACTTCCACTTTGATCAGGAGAGATGGCGCAAATCGCTGCAATATGGCCCGAGGAAATGCAAGAAGAAGTTTCAGTGGTGACGAGAAGGTGGTGGAGAGAGGTCACATACCAGCCCAGGGCCCAGGAGAGAGGGAGTGCGAGGGAGGAGAAGGGGTTAAAGCAGGGAGGGAAGGAGCACTGTACAAATTAAAATAGGAGGGGGAGTAAAAAGGGCAAGCGGAGGAAAAAGAGGCAGCGGTGGAAAGAGTCTATAATGTCCTATTCAAGTAAAAATGCTGTCATTTCACTGACTGTATATTACACCTAAATAGAAGAGAATTACTTTTAAAGAGCTGAAGTAACAAGGCGCTTCAACAATGCCCTCGAGGAAAAACATACTGACTTAATTAATAAAGAACATTGTTGGAAATGGTTTTTACGGCTTCAAAAAGCTGAAAGGACAGAGTTCAGAGCATATTGTTTTAAGTGGAAAAATTGGAAATTACAAAAGCAAAGCCAGATTTTTGTTCTTGGCCGACTAGCCGTCCACTGGTAGTGAATCCAAAACTTTGATGCCAAAGTTTTCGATCGTTGTGGAAAACCACCAACACTTGTATTAATTACCCAAGTAAAAGTGAAGTGTATTATGTTGATAAAAAATAGCTTAATGAAGTCGGTGAGTCAGCGCGATCAGGCGATACTCGAGCTAACGAGGAGGAGTAAATGAAGTTAGGCACTTCTACCCTTACAGAGACATTCAAGTGTCCTGGGAGGATGTGGAAGAGGATTCAAACTGCCAACTCACACAGTATTCATAATTATACCTCACCGATCGAAGGCGTGCCAGTCACCGATTATGCTCTGCGGTAATATTACAGCCATATTAAATTTCTTTTTCTTTTCTTTTTACAGCTGCTGCTTCGAAATGAAAACCTTGGCAAATGGTGAACCACAGGATGACTTTTATTGTGAAGGAGTCATAAGAAAATAATCATATTTCTCATTAAGGGGAATAAGACTGTGTTACAGGTCAGCAGTTTAAAGAGGGAGTTACAGTATATGTTTGAAACAATCGGTCATGTGCCAAGTCTCACAAGGAGACGCTGACTAGGAACTATTGATTTACTATTATCTAGACTTAAGATTAAAGCTACACTAATCAATATTCTTGTAACAAATTAACAATTAATCAACAATTCCTAAGGGAGCATTTTAGCATCTTCAAGCACATTTGTTTTGTAAAATGTTTTCATTGAGTCTCATCGCTCTCACAAGATATTTTAAAATTAAGTTTGTTTTTACATAAATGTAACAGCAACAAAGCTAATTTTCCTAGCACCTCCAGTCGTCTTCATACACTCTCTGTTTACTGGGGTCCAGGTTTTACAAAGACCGCATGACACCGGGAAGGCAGCAGCTACATTGTAATTTTCTCACTCATCAGATGAGTGCTGGTCTGGTCTTGACTGGTTTTGATCAAAAACCCCGAGTCAACGCTGTCCAAGACCGAGACGAGACAGAGTAAAAATGTCTTTGATTCCGAGACGAGACCGAGACCCTTAAAAAGTGGTCTCAAGACCGGTCTCAAGACCAACACCGATCTTGAGTGCTACAACACTAAAGTTAGCAACTAGCTAGTCATGCAGTTGACCTAGTTGCAGTTGCAATTACATAGACAACATATAGAAAGGATGAAGCTAACGTGACATCATCTGTTAGTTTGTGGATTTTAGACGTCAGGAGTTTGACATTTGAATGTTGCCATGTTGTTTAAGGGAGGAGTGAGGAGTCGGGTCTGACCCTTGAACCTGAGGACACTGTAATGTGTATGACACCCAAGATCACAGGTGAATGAGCCTCCAAACCACCTGTAAGTAATGAAGTCAAACTATCAAACTAACTATCAAACTAACCATGGTTGGTCCTAAATCTTCTTGTTTTTGAAGCATCATATACTTAATTACCGTATTTTCTGGACTATTGAGCGCACGTGTCTATAAGCCGTTATTGAATTTATTTGAACAGTTTCATGTGGTCCACTCTGACCGGGTCTGATGTGACGAGGCTAAATGTATCAGCGGCACGGAGCTTGCTAGCTTGTAAAAAGCTAATGAGGTTTGCAACGCCAATACATAAGCCACACCAGTGTTTAAGCTGCAGGGTTCAAAGCGTCAAAAAAAAGTAGCATCTTATAGTCCGGAAAATACGGTAATTTGCTGTAAATGACACTGCACTTCCTCATATTTTGTATTTCCAGAAAAAAGTCATCAGTCTTAATGTTTGACTATAAAAAGTCACCAGCTCCCAATGAGGAACTGGACTTAAAAATAAAATGTGAACTAAAAATGTTCTTCCCAAGCCCTAAATTCACAATCCAAAAATTCCTTTTGAAGATACACCCAATATTAAAAACGTGGGCGTCTCGTGGATAATTCAAAAATACTAAAGGTTGTTCTCGTGGTCGTCAGTTTTAATTAGCTCGACAAAATTTCAACGACTCTTGGGAAATCAGACTGTTTATATGTGACAGATGGCTGAGAACTCTACAATACCCATGAGCCCCTGTCAGTGTTGCGTTTGGAGCCCAAACAATTAGTCCCTTGATCAATCAACAGAAAATTAATCAGTAACTGCTAATAAGTTATCATATCATATCAGAAATTTCCCATCAAACATCAGCCAGATCCAACTCTTCCGATTAGGAGCTTTAGTTTTCATTAAGGGATTTGAAACCGAGTTATTTTAGTGTCTGAATGACTAAACTTGTTTCTGACATTTTTAGACTGTGAGGAAATAATAAAATTGACAAAAAAAATTATTTACAGTTAGACTCTAGCCCCGTGTGACCCTCTACAGGATAGAGGGGTATGGAAGACGATGGTTAATTTATAGTTTCCATAGAGGAAGAAAAACAGTCGGTCGTACAAGTCGTAGCTTTTTGTGATAGCAAATTCCAAATGATTTGTTGTTGCAAAATGAGAACAAAACGCAGTAGGACTTTACATGACCTAGAAACCAACAGCACACTAATTAAAACTACTGAATGATTTTTTTTTCAGCTTCTTCTGGGCATAGAAAACAACTTAAAGATAGCAGCAGCTGAACAAGCTGTAAACACAACACTGATGGATCATCACCTCCTAAAGATGTGATGGTGAATGTGTCCTGCCGCTCGATTCATACGTCCAATATTACTGTCCTTTTAGCTTTGTTTGAGTCTCCACAAGTAAAAATCTGGCTCATTAGCACTGACGAGATCGCTGAGTGGACCTAAAATAAAAGTTTGGTAGCAGCAAGTAAAACCAAAACAATGAGCTGGAAGAATAAATGGGACGATATAATATATATATAATCTATAATTCTCTTAATCAATGATCCTGTTCACATTACAGGTTTGTTTTGTCTCATTATTAATGAAAATATTGAATTTTCACCTGAAAATGTTTATTTAAATTACCACATAATGTGAGATTATAACTAGCATATTTTACCCATAATTATTATGCAGTACTCTACGCCGTGAAATTTCCACACCTGTATATTTGTCGTAAATGTTGAAATCAGCCACAGAGACCCAAACCATTTTATGCACCACACTGTAAACATGTTTTTTTCTGCTGTAAACATGGGGATTGATTCACTTTTGGAGCCTCCAGTGGCCACATGGGGAACTGCAGTTTTTTTGCACTTTCATCCCTGAATGTTGAAGGTGATGCAACCACCTCCAGGAATAGTGCAGAGTCTCTGGTCATGTTTTTGGGGGGGTTGGGGGCTGAAAGGCTGTGATTCACATCAACAATGTTTATGCAAGACTTGGAGCACTTCCAGAGGGGTTCCCAAACTTTTAAGCACCAGAGAGTTCCCACTATTCCTGGAGGAATAGTTTGGGAACCCCTTGGGAAGTGCTCCAACGATGAATCACAACACCAGTGTTTACCCAAACTAACTCATCACTACTTCCCGAGCACAACACCACCACATGAATGTATTTGCCTGGTTGTACATGTGCCTCCTCACCTCAAAGCAGTAGTCCTGCCCGAGGATGCTGCTGTGAACGGGCTTGATGATAACCTCGTCCTCCATGCTTAGGTCCAAGGCTTCCACAGCGCTACTGGGGCTGAGCAGTGACTCATGGGAGCGAGACTCCTTCAGCCTTGGCATCAGATGAGATCTAAAAAGTAGAGAGAGAGGAGAAGAAGATGAAGAAGAGGGAGAGAACTGAGTCACTCTGCAGAGTCTGAGCAGAGGAAGCGAGCGAGAGCGGCAGCATATGCACCGCACGTATCAGCGAGCGGTCATGGTGAGTGTGAAAGGAAGACGAGTGTGACGATGACGAGGAGAGGATGCTCCACTCGCCTGAAAGTCGGCGAGTTCTCAGCATGACAAGCTCGCACGCTGCTGTATATCAACACATGTTCGGCGCTCGCTCGCTGATGGATGCTTTCTCATTGAAACGTCAATGAATGAGCGAAAAAAAAAAAAAAAAGCTGGGAAAGATCGAGTCAAGCTGCGCCGCCAGCTGATGCGGCGGAACCACTATAAATAGGAAGCAATTCATATCATTGATTATCATTAATGGTCATACTTAGAATATTTCCATGGTGTGATAATGCACCGCAGTGATGAAGCTTCATTTAATACACTCAACACAAATAGCATTGTTCTCATAAATGTCAATTCTTCTTCACAGAGGGCGCCTAAAAAATGTGTTTAATATTCTGACAGAGGTCGCCTCCAGGCCTGAGTCTTGGCCATTTTTTCAGCTACAGAAGATGAGGAGGGAAAATATAATAATTTCTACTGTTTGCTGTGTTTGATGTCACCCCACTTTGTTTTTTTTTTAGAAGAGTTACACTGAGTGGCTGTCACTAAAAAAAGTGTTTATGCCAGCGAACCACATCATTCGGTTGAATATTTAGGTTAACCTTTTTACCCCGAACATTTAGCTGCTGACAGAAAGTGACATGTGTCAATCAAATCACTGAAGTCCTCAGCCGTTTGCACTAGCGACGTGTTTCCAGCTGATTCTGAAAGCTGACAAGCGGAGATTCCGTATACTACCGTAATGTAGGTAATATATACTCAACGCTCCGCTCGTCAGCTTACAGAATAAGCTGGAATCACATCACTAGCGCAAACGGCCGAGGAATTACGGTAAGTTGGTTTATGCTAGTCACTCTGTATCACCGGTGATACGCTCAGTGTTAGAGGGTTAATGTCCAGATGGAAAACGTCTATTTAATACTTTTAGCTCACTTGTCGTATTGCTCACCTACCTAACAAGAAAAAAATTCAATCACATTTACTTCCTATTATCTGACTTTCATCATCTTGTCCAGAGCAACTTCAACCAATGGCATCATTGCATTCACCTGTCAATCACAGTTCAGATCACCACCAGAAAACACTGACTGAGAGTAGAAGCAGCTGTAGTAGTAATCAGTAGTTTGTTGGAACAGTATCATTAGTTAGTGCATTGTACTGTTAATGTCAATGTTAGCTAGCTAGCTAAGGTGTTCTGTTGTGCTTCAACGATCCAATCGAATTGCTCCAAATGTTTTGTCCCGCCTACATATCCTAATTTGGACAGAAATGCATCAAGATACAGAAGTTAGATACTCTTAAAATGCCATTTCAGGTGGATTTTAAAGGAAACAGTTTCCATTCATCATGATTTCATGACGTCCGCCATCTTAAACATTTCAACCAATCAGAAAAATGGGAGGAGGGAGTTTCTGATGTCAACCATTTACATTCCATTCCTGTAATATTCATCTATTCTGACATTTACCAATCACCCATTATGTTGCAGTCCGTACCTTTAAACGCTTCAACCTGTCATGAGGTGAACTAAAAATGAGCTTTTAGTGCTCACGTGTTCCCATTATTCTCGCCCATGTAGCATTCAGCCTCACAGTGATAAGAGGATGAAAAGCTAAATATGCTAGTGGGGGATGTAAAGCAGCAACAGGCGCGCTACATAACACACACCCGGCGTTATCCCCCGACGCTCCAACACTGGCAGGAAGATGAAGACAAAGGGTCAATAGCGAGTGTAATGAGTGAGAACGTTCTTTTAATAGTGTCCTCCATGGACAGCTCACACACTAATCCCATGTATGTGTGTGAGCCTCTGTGTGTGTGTGTGTGTGTGTGTGTGTACATCTCTGTTGACTGGAAGAAAAGCATTCCAGGAAGAAGAGGGAGAAAAAAAAAAAAAAAATGCAGCAGCCATAATGAGAGATTAGGAGCCGCATGCAGCCCTTTGTACAGACAGCTAGCTTTGTTGTCAAACCCACTGTCCAATGTGAAGTGGATAATGACCTGGACTTCTCTTTGTATCACACAAACACACACACACAGACACAGAAAGAGGCAAATAAATATCCTCGGGAATAAAAAGAATACAACACAAGCCTCTCAATGAAAGCTATGAATATGAAAATCCAGTTTTAGGAGCTCCTACACCATTCCTAAGCACAGCTGCAGAGGAAGTGTGTTCGTACCTACCTCTGCTTTGTGATTGGCTGACTGGGTACCGGGCAGAACAGAGAGCAAGTCAAGTAAGTGGAAAGAGGGTGAAACAAGGTTTTTATAGTGGGACGTGCTGTTAAACAGGAAGGATGAAAACTCCATCCACGATGATTTCAGATGCTACAAACAATCCGTCCTGGCTGTAAACACTGTCGAACATTTGATTTAACAGCAGCACACACAATATTGAGGCATGTTTATTAGGAAACAAGTATTTCTGTTGCATAAATGGTCTCAGCCATTATGTGCAGATCGGGCGTGTTGTGAAGGGAGAGCGAACAATACATCTTCTGAATCAGAATTTATTATATTCTGGCATTATGATTTTCTTATTCTCTCAGCATATCATATTATAAGAACATTAGTGTCAGTGAAAGTGGTGGGAGACTGCGAAAGTGTGAATTGATGAATAATAAAGCTGCCTGTCATCTGTGTGGCATTGTATTAAACTGTACTGCAACGTGTAATTTACAGCCTATTGTCGCCCACTTTGTAATGACGACAATGAAAGACTGTCTGACATGCGAATCCTGTTCGTAACTCCAATAATCGCCCCGGCGTCTGACACGCTGTTCACGCCAACCTCGGCAAATGACGGCCGGCGTGACAACAAGCCTGCTGTCCTCATCTCCTCGTTTCCCCGCTCGTTGCTTTTCCTCCCTCCCTCCCCCCCGGTTTCCACGACATCACTCTCAGCAGATGTCCTTCCCCCTGTCCTTGACAATCCACCAATACCTCCATTTCCTCTGCTACGCTGTGTTTCTATCGCCCGGTGTTTACCTGAGGTTGGGGGCATGGTTTACGTGAGGTGGATTCTTTCGGGTTTGTCTGGTACTCGTCTTTCCACCGCGCTCTCGCTGCTGTTTATCTCTCTCACTGTGTTTATCTCCCTCCCCCCAGTCAATCTTGTTCTGGGCTTCACTCGGACCATCTAAATATTTCAGATGCTGTACAGGTGATACACAAACCTCTGGCAGTTCTGAAAGTACCGCTGGCTCCTACGCACTGAATTAAGTATATAAAGCCGTACAGAAAAGGTCAAGCTGTAAAGAACAGAGCTTGTCAAGACTTACAAGAGATGTTGCAAAGAGTAGCTGTTCATGCAGGGGATGGATGACTGGATTAGCGCTGCAGCTATGGATTATTATAGTAAGCAAGCATTCTATCGATTATTCCATCGATTAATCGGATACAAAATGCTAGCTAGCAGAATCCCGACTAACATATGCTTCCTGTTGATTGTGGTATTTTAAGCTGGAAGTGCTTTGGTGTAAAGAAAACTGCTTCCTGACGAGTGTGCATAATACTCGTCTTGGGTTTTTTGTCCTCAAATTTCCTCAAGAACACGGGCGGCTGTGGCTCGGGTGGTAGAGTGGGTCGCCTGAGAATCGTAACGTTGTGGGTTCAACATGTCGAAGTGTCCTTGGGCAAGACACTGAACCCTAAGTTGCTACCAATGGTGGCTAGCGCCTTGCATGGCAGCTCGGTAGCCATTGGTGTGTGAATGGGTGAATGAGTTGCCTTGTAAAGCGCTTTGAGACCTAGCTTAGGTCATGAAAGCGCTATATCCATCCATTTACCATTTAACGTGCTGTTTAGCCTCCTCCCTCTTCATCAGTTGGTCCTACTGCCGATAACTACCAGACCAACTGCCCATTTGCGCATGCATTACGGTAACTCTACTTGGCTAAACTACTGGTCCTCCTTCTCTTTGTTTTACGGTGGTTGGAACTTTGTAGCTCATTAGCGCCACCTAGCTAATCCTCCGGAT